>BQNB010032938.1:0-20508 GCA_026074375.1 Tanacetum coccineum
GGTACTAATAGTTTTAAAGCCATCCCTAGAGTCATCGGTTTAATCAACGATTTGAAAACGTAAAATGTTAACTCCTAAGCGACCATACCTTTTGACCAATTGCATAATTTACTGCATACATTAATCTTAGATTGTAAACTCAGTAATTGTTATAATTACTTAGGTGTTTAGTTGAGTCGCTATTTGGCGTGCCTTAAATCCGTTTCCAATCTTTGACGAATAACCGACAAGGTGAGTTTCATAGCCCCTACTTTACTGTTTTAAATTATCTTTTGGGGTGAGAACATTGCTTAATATTTAACAGTTGAACACAAGTACATTTACTGATTTACTATCTGGGTCTAAGTCACTATTCAACCCAACTTGCTATATTGCCCAGTTTATCATGAGCTGTTGTAGAAGCCAAGATCTAGACTCAACTAGGGTAATATAACAATGATTGATAAGCATAACGAAATATAAAGAACAAGAACACAATCATGTTACTAATAAGGTTTTCTTTATTGAACACAATAAAGAACTAACTACTACTACTACACTACACATGCTCTATGCGTTTCTCAGACTCTCATTGGAGAAGTCTGCTATCAATGGATGTATTATAACCTAGACGCCTATCCTCTTAATATAGTAGAGAATGGTTACAAACCCTAGCTTACTAACAAAGCTAACTATTACATATTCGGTCCTTCATTATTTCTTCTTTCTTCATTTCGTCTAATAGGTTTTGTAATCTTCAAATTTGTAATTCCCAACAATCTTCCCCTATTTGATATTACAAAACAACCTGCATGAAGAAACAATGCTAAAACATGTCATCACAATAATAAGCTGCACATCATGAATCTTCTTCCCCTTTTTGTAATCATCCAATAGGGGTCTTGTGCAACTCGGAAACGCTTCCCTTTAAGTGATGCATGTAGATGGTAAGTATATAAACAATAAGCTTCCCCTTAACAATATACTAACCATTTCATAAATCTCGGACTGTAATTGGCTTGAAATAGTAGGTATCAATGAAACATCCAAGTGCAATAACATCCTCCTCTCTTATGTAACTGTTGCCTCAGCCGGCGATCTACCGCAATCCTTTCTGAGTCTCACAAAAAGGTTGTCCTTGTCACATAATTGAATCAAAAGCAAATGCATCCAAACGTCTTCACAATATCCTTTTCTGATGCAGTGCGAACAAGACATGTGGATTACACCTAGTTATGGTTCATCGTTGGTCCTAGACCTACCTCCCCATAACCGTCCATCAAAGTCTCATTGAATCTCAACAATAATAAGACTGTCTGATCCCAGATCAAAACGAGTATTTATTACCAGATACAAATGAAAATTTGTACCTCAGCTAGGATTCATCGCTGATCCCTAATCAAAACTCCTCCCTAGCCAGTTGAAATAATAATGTGGTTTGGTCCCGGACCAAAACACGACATTATTATGTTATGTAATAAACGAATTGTAAACACCAAACCAAATCAATGAGAAAAACCAAGCCATAAGCATCAGTAGTGTCCAAGATCCAAGGGCGTCTATGGACCTATAATATGTGTTGTCCAATATCGATCAACACTAGCAGCACAAACAAGAGAAATCGGACAACACTAGCAGCAAGAACAAACAATATCGGACAAGGCAATCCGAACAAACCATAAGCAGACCAGTAGGAACCATAAAGCCTATCAGCAGGAATGATATAACCAGTAGTAACTCATAACCATCAGTATGAATCAAAATATACAACCAGTTGGAACCATATAAGCACCAGGAGGAACCTAGTAAGCGACCAGTAGAAACTTATAGTGACCAGCAGAAACCGAGACCAACAATCAGCAGGAACATGATGAAACCAACAAGAACCAAGTGACCAGTAGGAATACCGAGTGTGACCAGAACAAATGAATATGCTTACATGTACTCAGACTTAACCCATCAAGAAATATGGGAAGAATACAATTCCTATAAATCTGTTATATTCCACAAATCACTCTATAAAGTCAGGAAGTAATTTTTTAGGAAAATATACAATCCCTAACAATCAGGGATTTATATTAAAACATATCCTTTCCCAAACCACGACTTATCATCATAACTGCTTCCAAATCTGTGAATTCATAACCAATCTGCCAATAGTCACGTAGGCCCACGTACATACCATATGACTAGCAGATCCAACCATATACACGCATCCTTTAACAACCTGTTGCGACTTTTCTTTTAAACCTGCTGTTTTCTTTGTAACTACGACCACCTGCTGCTGTTATCACACGTACACCAGCAGACCCATAAAGTAGATAAACTAAAACAGCAGAAACAAACATATAACTCATACAGATACTTTTTTAAGTATCCAGATGACGCCTTAAAAGTATCACAAAATCGTCGCAAAATCTGTCATAAAACAGCATCTCCTTTCTCCCATATGCTTTAGCAACACATGATTTGTCACTGTTCTGTCGCTAATTAGTCACATAGTTGTTGCAAAACTGTCATAGATCTGTCCCATATCCATCAGCGATACTTTTTCTATAGCAAAGTTGTCGCTAATTCATGGATCCGGCGTTTCGAACAAGAATGAAGCATAAATACCATCATGATCACGTCACAGATGAGATCATCAATTTAGAAGCCTTCATGTGTCATTACTGCTGCTGCCTTTAAACAAATTAGGGTTTGCATAAAAAACCCTAATTGCCTAATACGCCTTTTTATTAAAAATAACAAAAAAATAATTTTACATGAAAACCTATCTACCCTGAGATCAGGAGCACGTGGCTTGATACAATTGTAGAAATCCAAGATCTGACTCAACTAGCGGTATATAACATTGATTGATTAGCACTAGGGAATATAAAGAACAAGAACACAATCATGTTACTAATAAGGTTTTCTTTATTAAACACAATAAAGAACTAACTACTACTACTACACTACACACGCTCTATGCATTTCTTAGACTCTCATTGGAGAAGTCTTCTATGAATGGATGGATTGTAACCTAGACGCCTATCCTCTTTATATAGTAGAGGATGGTTACAAACCCTAGCTTACTAATAAATCTAACTATTACATATTTGGTCCTTCATTGTTTCTTCTTTGTTCATTTCGTCTAATAGGTTTTGTAATCTTCAAATCTGTAATTCCTAACACTAGGGGACAGAGAGTTAGTATAATCGAGAGGATTGACAACTTGAAGTTGGAGAACCTCAAGGTTCGTGTTATGTTGGATATCGAGAGGGATTGTGTGAACAGTCTTCGTCTTCACATGTCTCTTTCACAGAAGGAGTTTTGTCAGGTTCGTAGGGATCGCAATGATACTCGGGGGAGACTTAGGAGGTTGGAGTCATATGTTCAGAGAGGTTTGGGTTTTCGTCCTTAGACTAGTTGTACCATAATCATGTAGGACACTAGACTGATGGTTAGGTCTAGGTATTAGCAGTAGAAATAATTGTGGATCATGTACCTATTTTGGAATTGGTTGTAACCGAATTATGCTTTTATTCATGAAATGAAAAGCTTGTTTTGATTCTCTCGCTTATTTATCTATATTGTTATTTATTCATTCTGACAATCATGTTGTAATTATATTTTATTTCGTAGCATGTATTAAATTATCATTATCTAATGATAGTATATTCGTTTCAAAATCTTACCATGGGTTGTGTCTTGTGATGTAGAACAATGACTATCACTCGCTCCGGTATGACCCCTGAAGCAATCGAAGAACTCGTTAACCGACGTATGGAAGAAGCGTTGGCTGCTCATGAGGCGACTCGTGCCGCCAATGCTCTCGAGACTGAAAACCAAAGCCAAAATAGCAGTGATGGCGACAATGGAAATGGTGGAAATAGAAATGGTAGAAATGAGAATCCAGATGAGAATGGTAGAGGTGATAGACCTGTTGCTAGAGAATGCACCTACCAGGACTTCATGAAGTGTCAACCACTCAACTTTAAGGGAATGAAAGGAGTTGTAGGATTGATAAGGTGGTTTAAGAAAATGGAAACAATGTTCCATATCAGCAACTGCCCAGAGAAGGCCCAAGTTAAGTATGTTACTTACACCCTGTTGGACAGTGCACTAACTTGGTGGAACTCACATAAGAGGACTATTAGGACTGAGGCTGCATTTTCCATGTCATGGAGAGAGCTTATAAAGCTAATGACTGAAGTGTACTGCCCAAGGAATAAGATTCAGAAAAAGGAAACTGAACTGTGGAACTTAACCGTGAAGAACAATGATTTGACTGCTTATACTCAGAGATTTCAAGAGTTGACCATGATGTGTACCAAAATGGTCCCCGAGGAGGAAGATCGGGTGGAGAAATTCATTAGAGGTCTTCCTGATAATATCCAAGGGAATGTAATTGCTGCAAAACCCACAAGACTACAAGATGCTATTCGAATTACCAACAACTCGATGGATCAAAAGTTAAAGGGCTATGCTGTAAGAAACGCATAGAACAAGAGGAGATTGAACAACAAATATAAAAACAACCATGGGCAACAACTACCCCATAAACGACAGAATACTAGAGGTTAGAATGTTGCTAGAGCCTATATGGCTGGTAACAATGAGAAGAATAGTTATGAAGGAACACTTCCTTTTTGCAATAAGTGTAAGCTACATCACGAAGGACAGTGTACTGCTAAGTGTCATAACTGTAAGGGGATTAGACATCTGGCCAGGGATTGCAGATCTGTTGTGAGTGTACCTACTCAAGGAACTCCAGGGCCGAATCAGGGAGTTACTACGTGTTTTGAGTATGGTGCACAAGGACATTACCAGAAGGATTATCCCAAAGTCAAGAACCAAAACCGTAGGAACAAAGCAAGAGTTCCCGATGCCAGAGGCAAAGCATAAGTCCTAGGAGGAGGTGACGCAAACCTGAGTTCCAACACTGTCACGGGTACGTTCCTTCTCAATGATCATCATGCTTATATGTTATTTGATTCGGGTGCTGATAGAAGTTTCGTATCAAATACTTTTAGTACACTGCTAGATATCATTCCCTCTGCCTTAGACGTTAGTTACGTTGTTGAGCTAGCTGACGAAAGAACTTCAGAAACCAACACTATGCTTAGAGGCTGTACATTAGGATTGTTAGGACATCCATTTAATATCAACATGATGCCCATATATTTGGGTAGTTTCGACGTTATCATTGGCATGGATTGGTTAGCAAAGAATCATGCAGTAATTGTCTGTGACGAGAAGATAGTGTGTATTCCTTACGGAAACGAAATTCTAATTGTTCAAGGAGACAAAAGTTGACAGGAGAGAATCAATGTGAGCATTTATCGTGTGTGTAAAGGCCCAGAAGTATATGGAGAAAGGTTGTCAACTATTTCTGGCGCAGGTTACGATGAAAGAAAACAAAGACAAGTCAAATGAGAAGCGACTCGAAGACGTGCCGACTATACAGGACTTTCTAGAAGTCTTTCGTGAAGACTTACCTGTACCACCGATACGACAAGTTGAATTCTAAATCGACTTTGTCCCAGGTGCTGCCCCTGTAGCTCGATCCCCGTATAGATTAGCACCGTCGGAAATGGAAGAATTGTCTGCTCAACTACAAGAACTTTCTGACAAAGGATTTATAAGACCAAGTTCCTCACCCTAGGGAGCTCCGGTTTTGTTTGTCAAAAAGAAAGACGGCTCTTTTCAGATGTGTATTGACTCTCGTAAACTTAACAAGCTTACTATAAAGAATTGATACCCACTTCTGAGAATCGACAACTTGTTTGATCAGTTGCAGGGATCATGTGTGTACTCAAAGATCGACTTGAGGTCTGGTTATCACCAACTCAGAGTTCGTGACGAGGATATTTGAAAGACGGCATTTAGGACCCGCTATGGTTACTACGATTTCTAAGTGATGCCTTTCGGGTTGACTAACGCACCGGCAGTATTCATGGACTTGATGAACCGGGTATGCAGACCATACTTAGATAAATTTGTGATCATGTTCATCGATGATATCTTGATCTACTCAAAGACCAAGGAAGAACATGATGCACATCTTAGACTAATTTTAAAGTTGCTCAAGAAAGAAGAATTGTACGCCAAGTTCTCGAAGTGCGACTTTTGGCTGTCGAAGGTACAATTTCTTGGACAGGTGATTGATAGTGAAGGCATTCACGTTGATCCTGCGAACATTGAGTCAATCAAGGATTGGGAATCACCCAAGACTCCAACAGAAATTCGCCAATTTCTAGGTCTTGTCGGTTACTACCGATGATTTATTGAAGGTTTCTCCAAGATTGCCAAGCCTATGACGAAGCTGACTCAGAAAAGTGTAAAGTTCAATTGGGGTGAAAAGGAGGAAACTGCTTTCCAGACATTGAAGAAAAAGTTGTGTAGTGCACTGATTTTGGCATTGCTCGAAGGAAATGAAAACTTCATAGTATATTGTGATGCTTCTCACAAGGGATTAGGCGCAGTGTTGATGCAGTAGGAGAAAGTCATAGCTTATGCATCCCACCAACTCAAAATCCACGAGAAGAAATACACGACGCTTGATTTGGAATTGGGAGCTGTGGTATTCGCTCTCAAGATGTGGAGATATTACCTTTATGGCACAAAGTGCGTTGTGTTCACTGATCATAAGAGTTTGCAACATATTCTAGATCAGAAAGAGTTAAACATGAGACAACGTAGATGGTTAGAGTTATTAAGTGACTATGACTATGAGTTATGTTATCACCTAGGAAAGACAAATGTGGTGGCTGATCCGTTGAGCCGAAAGAGTAGACCTAAGCCACTACGAGTTCGAGCCTTAGTTATGACAATTGGTTTAAACCTCCCTGTGCAGATCTTGAATGCTCAGGTTGAGGCAAGAAAGGAAGAGAAATATGGAACAAAAGATTTGTGTGGCATGATTAAGAATCTGGAGCCACGTGTAGACAGAACGTTGTGTTTGAAGAATATAATTTGGATACCATGTTTTGGTAACTTGAGAGCTTTGATTATTCATGAGTCGCATAAGTCAAAGTATTCAATTCATCCTGGATCGGACAAGATGTAAAATGATTTGAAGAAGCTATACTGGTGGCCCAACATGAAAGCAGAAATTGCCACGTATGTCAGTAAATGCATGACATGTGCAAAGGTTAAAGCAGAATACCAAAAACCATCCAGTTTGTTGGTACAACCAAAGATTCCGCAATGGAAGTGAGAGAATATAACTATGGATTTTGTAACAAAGTTGCCAAAGACGGCAAGTGGGCAAGATACGATTTGGGTTATAGTAGATCGGCTCACTAAATCTGCTCATTTCTTACCAATAAAGGAAACTGACTCAATGGAGAAGTTGACGAGACAATACTTCAAGGAAGTAGTCTCGAGACATAGAGTGCCAATTTTGATTATTTCTGATCGAGACAGTAAGTTTACGTCTCATTTCTAGAAATCGTTAAACGAATCCCTAGGTACTCAATTGGATATGAGTATGGCTTATCACCCACAAATAGATGGTCAAAGTGAGAGGACCATCCAAACGTTAGAAGACATGCTACGAGCGTGTGTGATGGAATTCGGAAAGGGATGGGACAGACATCTACCATTAATAGAGTTCTCCTACAACAATAGCTATCATACGAGTATTAAAGCTGCACCTTTTGAGGCGTTGTATGGTTGCAAGTGTCGGTCACCTATCTGTTGGGCTGAGGTGGGAGACACTCAACTTACTGGCCCAGAAAATTGTTCGTGAAACAACAGAGAAGATTATCCAAATCAATCATCGTCTACAAGCTTCACGTGATCGACAAAGGAGCTACGCTGATAAGAGACGTAAGCCATTGGAGTTTCAAGTTGGGGATAAGGTTATGTTGAAAGTATCGCCCTGGAAAGGAGTGATACGTTTCGGCAAACGGGGAAAGCTGAACCCTCGTTATATTGGACCTTTTAAGATTCTCGCCAAAGTTGGAACGGTTGCATATCGACTTGAGTTACCCGAGAAACTGAGCCGTGTTCATAGTACTTTTCACGTCTCAAACCTTAAGAAGTGCTTATCCGACGAACCGCTCGCTATTCCGTTGGACGAAATCCACGTCGACGACAAGCTCAATTTCATTGAAGAACCGATTGAAATTATGGACCGCGAAGTTAAACGTTTGAAGCAAAGTCGCATTCCAATCGTGAAGGTCCGTTGGAATTCAAGAAGAGGTCCCGAGTATACTTGGGAGCGCGAAGACCAAATGCAGAAAAAGTACCCTCATCTTTTCGCTAACCCTGAATCCGCATCTCAAGCTACGTCCTGAGCTTTGAGGACAAAGCTCTTTTAACGGGGAAAGGATGTCACACCCCGTAAATTTTAGGTCAACATTTTAAACCTTTCTGATTATTATCTTTGACTTTTACATGTTACGTTTGAATCTGACAGTTTACCGGGAAGTTAAACCGCGTAAATCTGAAAAACGTCATCGGGCGCGTCCCGACATCAGTTATTAAATAAATTTAGGCCTTATATGAGATATTTTAACTTTTCTAAGTGCTTCGTGATTTTTAATCACTTCCGATATTAATTTTAGGGTTTTATCTTTTAAATTGCGTTTTTCGCGTTTTTGACCAAACGGAACCCCGAAAACCCGCAATCTTTTCGTGTAAACTCGAGTTATCATCCGTCAAGCATTGTAATGCTAAAAATTTCGTTCACCTCCCTCTCTTGACATATTGGACGCCTAAAACTCAAGACCAAAACACCTTGAGCTCTAAATTAATTCATGAAGCATCTTTTGGATTTCCCATGCATGTGATCATGTAAGCATAAGATAGTGACTTATGAGGGAGTCACTCTCATGCACTCTTCACTAGTTTGACCTTCCCATGTGACACATACATGTATGTAAGGATTCTACTTGTACATTTGACCTCAACATGACCAACTTATGCATCTATAGTGAACCATGATTTAAAATTTGAACCCATTTGGGTCCTTGTGGCTAGTTTCGGCCGAACCCAAGACCACACACACCCTTGGTGTGGTTGAGTCCCATGTGGCCATATAAAACCCTAAACCTCAAGTGTTTGGTCCTATAAACCCTAAAACCCTAATGTCTCTTCCTATATAAACCCCACTATAACAAGTTTAGGTCATTTCATTCACACATAGCCTCACAGAAGTTTTCCTCTTTTTCTTTCTTCCCTTTGGGTCACGGCAACAAGCACACACACAAACACATCCATAACTTTTGATTTTCTTCAAGATCCAAACATTCTAAGTTCATTTCCAAGGGTTCCTAAGGTAGATCCAAGTATTGGTTGGTTAATTTTCAAGGGTTTCTCAAGATTATAAAATTAGGGTTTCTAATTTTATAAGTGGGTTTTATAGATCTAGTCATTTTAGGAATAGATCTTGTGATTCTCTACTTGTTTCTTCATTCTTGTATGTATTTCTTGGTCATATCTTGTTTCATTTCTTTTATTCTTATGAATATTGTTCAAGTTTAAGAGTCAATGTGTTTGTGTTACTTTTCTAAAAAGAAATGACAAAATATCTTGACAACTTTTATAAAAATGGAAGTATTATGTTTGTTATTTTATAAGTTATGATGAGATAAGTTGAAAAGTGTGTTGTAACAATAGAAATGAAGGGATTAGGTTAGATTTATGTGTGGTTTGTTGTGGGTTAGTTGTGAACGGATATTAGGCTGGACTAGGCACTATTATGAAGTTTGGGTGGATTTTGGTTGCGTTTTTGACAAAAAGTGCTTGCTGTCCTGAAATTATTTTGAGGTTTTGAGCAACCTAAAAATGTTTTCATTAGGCGTAAAAGTGGTTTTTGAAGAGCTTGTTTCGAATAGATAGTTTTTCACATATCGTACTTTAAAATCAAACTTAAAACGGCCAAGTTATAGCTAAATGAAACTTGAAACATTTTTTGGCAAAACCAAATGAATAGTGTGCTGATGTGAATAGTTAAAGGGGTTTTCAGACACTTTCGAACATTTTTGGACTTTCTAAACTCTAGCGAAACATATATGATAACACATATATATATAGATTAACATCATTTGAAGACGTCATTAACATATTTTAGGAAAACCGATAAAGTTACTAAAAATAGTAAGTTTGGTAAAACTTAGCGGATCGGACATGGAAGTTAAGCGATTATAGTTAGTTAGCGCATTTTGAAAATATGGAAACTTAACAAATATAGGGGACGGTATTAACGTCTTGAAACTAAAAACTTTCCTAAAATAGAAACTTTCTAAAAGTAGTAATTTTTAGATAAACGCCAAGACTTAACGAAAAACTTTGTAATTTTATTTAGTCATACTTTATTAAACAAACTAAAGCACAAACACACATGGATGTCTTTTCTCTTGAAAGCATATCGTACAAGTTTTGGTTATCTTTCGTTTTCCTAAGACGCGTCATTTATTTAGGTCGCGTGTAGGATCCTTCGGCTTTATTTCTTCTTCGTTGATTATCGATTCACCACTTGCTTAAGGTGAGTTCATAGCCCTACGTTTTTACCGATTTACAAATGCTTTATACTTTGGGGTGAGAAACATTGTTTGCTTTTAAAATTGGACACAAGTTCTTAACGTGAGTTTTACATGTTTATGTGTTGCCTAAGTTTGCTTACAAACCACTATTGCCCGAACTATCATGAACCGTTAGTCACCTATGGCCAATTGGATTGGTTAAGTGAGCGCGAATGAATAAATAGATCTATTGGGACTAATTACCCCTATCTGGTTTGGTTCTAAATTATCTGTGAACAAACAGATATATGTCATGTCGATTGTGCATTGTGGTGGTCTTTGGTTTGGGACACCTGTTAGGGGAGGATACTATGTGGCATGATATGATATGCCCTGTTTTTATTAGCATCGGTGTCATGAGCTTAGACAACAATAAATACTTGCATGTGAAGTTGTATTTGTTATAACGGTCACATGTGCTTTGTATAGTGATAATAGTAAATGCTAAGATTGTCATTTACGATTTGAAATCTTGTGGTTCCACACTACTTCGGTTGATCATTTTCAATTATAAACCACTTTTCGTAATACTTTGAGTGAAGCTGTATTCACTAAACGTTTTTTATCTTCGTAAATATTTTACTTAAACCTATGAATTCACTCAACTTTATGTTGACCGTTTTAGCATATTTTTCTCAGGTGAGTTAGTGATTTACATTATCGATTCACTCACTCAAGGTGAGTTCATAGCCCCACGTTTTACATTTATAATGATTTACAAGTTTTGGGGTGAGAAACATATGCATGTTTTACAATTGGACGCAAGTGGACATTTTACATTACAATTACGTGTTTGCCTAAGTAGCGATAACCCTCTAAGCCCATTATCATGAACTGTCAATTACTTGTTGTGAGCGCGAATGTTATAAATAGATCTATTTGGGATTGACATCCCCGTTCGGGTGAGTCATGCTCACTGTGCCGGTATGCCGGACAACGAACGTATACCATGTCGGATTTGAGATGTTGCGGGTTAGAACATCATCACGGGAAATGTTGGCAATTTATATTGCAATTCATACATGTTGAGCTTTAGTGTCATAAGCTTAGGGAAACGTAATTACAATCATTGATGTTTGCATCTGTTGCATTATCATGGGGAAATCTTGCGGTCCTACATTATACATTTTACAAACCTATGAATTCACCAACATTATTGTTGACGTTTTAAGCAATGTTTTCTCAGGAGATCAATGAGGTACAAGACAAGGGATACATTGGTGGTCGTTATTTTGGAAGTCATATGCATTAAAGATTTGGTTGCATTACATTTTGGGGAAACATTTGTTATGGACTAGAATCTTTGTATTTTGAACAACGAACAAGTGAAGCTTCGGGCTTTTGTATCAAACAATTTGTTAAATCCAAGTATCGGTTTTAAACGACTTTTAAATGGTCGTTCCTATATATATCTTGTGCTATTGATCTATGAAGTACCACCCCCAGACCCATATTCCGCTGCGACCCAATTTGGGGGTGTTACAGATTGGTATCAAGAGCCAAGGTTATAGAGAACCAGGTCAAATGTTTTTGCTGGACTATAACCATTTTCAAACATTGCATCAAACAAAGGGGTTTTCACGGGACATACATACACTAGTATACTCGATTATTTACAATTTAACCAATGACCCAATTTGAGATGGATCAAAATAACATGGAGCTTATTGAGCTCTATTGGGGGTAATAAATTACTTCTTCCTTAATTCTTCATAAGATGAATATTACCATGAATCCGAATCGTCCCAAAACAGTATTTACAAGGGTAAGGACTTAGCAACCATGTACTCATTAATTAACTTGGGTTAAAACAATAATGTACTAAAAGTGAGTACATACAAGGTAGGCTAAGGCTATTTAGGTGTAACAATTAGTTCAAGGGTTCACAACGCTCTTCATTAATAGTCCGGCTTAACCAGAAAATTATGAGAACCGTGAAAAAGGATAGGCTCGGAGGGTTTTACTAGGGGTATCCTGCACTAAAAATGAGTGCATGGTAAGGGTGTGGGATAGTTATATGATCGATGTGACGATAATAACAATTACAGGTTTAAAACATGGGTTAATCCTAGTGCCTCTTATCTAGCAAATCCTAATACTTACTATGCGGTCTCGGGATGCATCACAAAAACAAGTTCTAGAATTTAATATACTACCGGTACACTCATATAATTTAATACCGATATCGATGCTCCAGAAAAGGCGACAAAGACCATATGTACACGTCCGTAATGACGGAATAGACATATATGACTGCATTCGAACCTTAAATCGAGAAAGCTAAAGGTACAAATTATCTTAGGTATCAATAATGGATACCCGAATTCCTAAAGATCTAAAGGCGAACCTCACATTTTTAGGGTGGAATTTTGAGGGTTTTTGTGCTAGTCATACACATTCCTATCCATGAGACGCTATTAATACTCGGTTTTCGTCGGTATGTGTCATAAAAAAATTTAAATTTGGGTCAAAATTACCTTTTTATGCTATGTTTCGATATATTACCCATCATTTTAAGGAACAAGCAAATGGCAAATGAAGGAATAATTTCTAAGGCTTATTTTCATCCTACACATAAGTTGAACATTGTCCCAAATGTTCTATAAAAGTAACTCTTAAAAATTGAATATAAAGGAAAAGAAAACAAGTAAAAGGAAATTAGTACTGCCATGTTTTGCTTATATAATGGAAGAAGAACAAAATTGCGATAACTGGTACATCGTTTCTCCAAGAATTATCCAATGAAAACTTCCTAAGACTTCCAAGCTTCTTCTCATTCAAATATAACTGTATTCAAAGACATAAGACAACTTACACAAAGGCATAAAATCGACGGGATAGATACATATACAATGCGAGTTTAGGGTTTCGACTCTATGAAAGCAGTAAAGATAGGATGAGAGTAATGATATAATCATAGGTTTTTCTGCAGGTTTACAAAAGAATTGCATATTTTGAATATTGTACATTTTATTTTTCAGGAATACTAGAAAAAATTTGAATTTTTACGTAGCTGGAGACGCGACGCCGTCAAGATAAATCCTGACGCCGTCTCCAGCGTCTGTGAAAATTTCTTCTTTGTTTTTAATAAGAAATTTCTTGCACGCAATTTTTATAAGTCAAAACTGAAGAAAGCACTGCATAAAAACCTGGAGTTAGTCATTACAATCATATGACTCGAAAATAACGCGAATTAATCTAAACAATTTATTCTAAATGTTTGAATTTGGTTCTTAAAAACTAGATATTTCCCCTACACTTATTTTGTTGCAAAATACCTTTGATTGCAAATAAGACGAAGTTACAAACAAATAAAGCATGATTACAAAGTAATTCAAACATAATAAAAAAATAATAAAGTTGTGAGACACAAGACCACTACAATATGCAGGAAAGTAAATATTGGGGTTGGCTCCTCCAAAAGCGCTTTTCTTTATTTACGAGTCTTGTAGCTAGACTCGAAGTCACACGTTCTTACATGATTCTTCTTCATCTTCCAGAGTTATATCGTTATCTATGTTAGTGTCCAACATACTATTTTGATAAGGTTTCACCCGTTGTTTATTTTGGTTGAATTCAGTCCATCTTACAGCGTATTAGTCAATCGCGCCATTTTTCATGTCCTTGCATACCAAAAATGGTCCGTACCATCTTGATTTTAGTTTTCCCGGGGAAACAACTTAAACATGAGATTAAAGAGAAGTACCTTTATTGCTCTTTAATAGTAGTCGGTACTTTTATACGGAGTATCGGTGCCATCTTTTTGTTCTTTCCTTATATGAGATGGATGATTCGTAAGCACCGAGTCTCATTTTGTCCAGCTCTTTAATCTGTAAGAACCAATTTTCCATAGATTTCATAAGGTCTAAGCTGCAGTTCTTAATGGCCCAGTAGGCCTTGTGCTCTAATTCGATAGGAAGATGGCATGCCTTGCCGTAGATTATTCTAAATGGGGTTGTTCCTAAGGGGGTTTTAAACGCTGTCTAGAATGCCCATAATGCATCATCTAATTTGTAAGACCAATCTTTCTTTGTTGTTCCTGATGGTTTTCTTTCATGGCTACATTTTTTTGCTACGGTTTCTATTTTTGATCCTGCCTTTGTTCTGAGGGTGATACGCAGTCGAGAATTGGTGAACCACTCCATACCTTTTCATTGCCTTCTCCATTTGGTAGTTGCAAAAATGAGTCCCCTATCATTAATAAGGGCTTTTGGTATTCCAAATCGTGTGAATAGTCTCTTGAGGAAGTTTACTACGTTCCGAGCATCATTGGTGGGAAAGGCCTGAGCCTTCTACCATTCATTGTACGTAGTCGTTAGATACTGGATGTATTTGTTTCCGTTTGATGAGGGAAAAGGTCCCATAAAGTCTATTCCCCAGACATCGAATATTTCGCAGACTTGGATGTATGTTTGAGGTGTTTCATTCCTTGAGGAGATGTTTCCTTCTTGTTGACATGCATCGCAAACTTGGACCAAACTTACGTGCATCGCGGAATATTCTGTGGCCAATTGAATTGGCTATCGTAAGACCTTTTCGCAGTAGCCTAGTGGCGATGCCATGATGCCCTCCTGATGGGCCGCTGTGACATTGTCAAAGGATTTGTGCCGCCTCATCATCAGCGACACACCTTCGTATGATTCGGTAAGCACACTATTTGAATAGGAATGGCTCATCCCAAAGTAATGCCCTCAGTTCACTGAAGAACTTTTGCTTCTTTTGACTGGTGGATCGGAAGGGTAGTACTCGGCTAGCAAGATAGTTAGCATAGTCAGCACACCATGGTTCATTGTTCTTGTTAGAAATTTCCATTAACCGCTCTTCAAGGAATAAGTCCCTTATTTCAGCCTTGGTTAGCTTTCTAAGATCGGGGTTTTCAAGTCGGTGATGATCAGTTGCTAGATTTTTAGCACTTATCACGGATCTCAATATCGAATTCTTAAAGTAGCAGGATCCATCAAATCAGTCGTGGTTTTGCATCTTGTTTAGTAAAGATGTATCGCAAGGCCGAGTGATCTGTGAAAATGATGGTCTTGGACAAGACCAAGTATTGACAGAACTTATCGAATGCGAAGACGACAACCAAAAGCTCCTTTTTGGTAGTTGTGTAATTCTCTTGAGCTTCGTTCATCATTTTGCTGACGTAGTGTATGTGTTTGATATCTTTGTCGATTCTCTATCCTAGCACTGCTCCTACAGCATAATCGCTTGTGTCGCACATGACTTTGAATGGTAATGACCAATCTAGCTTGGTCATGATTGGTGCTTGCGTTAGTTCATGTTTTAACTTATCAAATGCTTGGATGCACTCTGCGAAGAAATTAAATAGGGTGTATTTAACCAGGAGCTAGGTCATTGGGTGTGCGATTTATGAGAGATCCTTTATGAATCTTCTATAGAACCCAGCATGTCCTAGGAAGCTTCGGATGGATCTTACATTTATGGGGTATGGTAGTTTAGAGATTACTTTGATTTTTGCTTTGTCGACCTCAATTCATGAACATGAGACCTTATGGCCGAGGACGATCCCTTCCTTTACCATAAAATGGCACTTTTCCCAGTTTAACACAAGGTTGGTTTCCTCGCATATTTTTAGCATCTTTTCAAGGTTTTTTAGGCAGTGGTCGAAAGAGTTACCAAATACGGAGAAATCATCCATGAATACCTTCATGCTATCTTCGATAAGCTCATGGAATATGGCTGTCATGCAGCGTTGAAAGGTTGTTGGGGCATTACATAATCCGAAGGGCATTCGTTTATATGTGAAGGTTTCGTAAGGGCAGGAGAATGTGGTTTTCTCCTGATCTTCAGGGGCGATATGGATTTCCCTTCCCCCCTCGCTCTCTCACTGAAAAGCATCTAGAAAGCAATAGTACTCATGCCCAGCTAGACGTTTGAGCATTTGATCGATAAACAAAAGTGGAAAGTGATCCTTCTAGGTTGCGTCATTCAATTTCCGATAGTCGATACACACACGCCATCCAGTGACCGTCCTTTGTGGGATGAGCTCGTCCTTCTCATTCTTTACTACGGTCATTCCTCATTTTTTTGGGACAACCTGGACAGGACTCACCCAAGGACTGTCAGAGATGGGGTAGATTAATCATGCGTCAAGGAGCTTTATGACTTCCTTTTTTACTCGTCTTTGAGGTTGGACACTTGGTTTGAACTCATCTTCCATGAGAATTTTGTGAGTGCAGAAAGAGGAATCGATCCCTTTTATATCTGCAATACTCTAGGCGATTGCCCCTTTATGATTCTTAAGAACCTCGAGAAGCCTGGCTTTTTCGGCGGTGGATAATGCGGATGAGATGACCACTGGGAGTTGGTTATTTTCTTGGAGGAAAGCGTACTCAAGGTGTTTGGGTAACTCCTTCATTTCAAGTTTGGGTGGTTAGACACTTGATGGTTTTAATTTATTCTCTTGGGCCTTCCATTCGAGTGGCTCTTTCGGCTCATGTTTCCTTTTTTTTTGTCCCAAGGTAGAAGGAAACTGCATGCACTTTGTTAGAATCTTCCTCTTCTTATTCTTCAGCCCATCTTCCGTCATGACTTACTGTGTCGACCCATTATGTCACACCCCGCCAAGGCGGAATCGCAAGGCATAACAAGATAAGTATCATTATTACAACATCATTGTGTTCAACTTTAAGAGAATGTCTAAAATTGCTATTATATTGAATTAAGCTCATGACCCCGAAGCCTTAACTAGATTTGTGCCCCAATCAGAATATAGGATGCTTGCCAACAACCTAACATCTCTCAATATTAAATGCACCTTGATCAAACTAGTGACCCAAGGAAAGGTGGGGATTGTCAGTCCCGATAGATCTATCCACAACACTCGCGCTTACTATAATAGCAATTAACGGTTCATGATAAATAGGGACTTCACGGCAATAAGGTAACTTAGCAATAATATTCAGGCAGTAATCTGGATAGCATACACTTTGTAAACACTTTGAAAACACTTAGAAAAACACTTGTGTCCAATAGTAAAATAATCACATAGTAAAAAGGGGGTTATGAACTCACCTCGAGTGAATGGTAATCAACAAGTATTCACAATAGAAAAATGTGTCACGAAGGAATCCGAAGGCAACCTAATCCAATATAGGTCGTATAAGTACTAAACACTTTGATTATTTATAGGTCATATAGCTCATCATACTATCGTTCGGGCTATCATAATTAAGAGGTCATGTAGTGACGTATGAGGAGCTAGGATACTTTAAATCGTAAATCCAACAACTCATCGATACGCCACCCCGAAGAGGCCTCATTATGAAACTCCCTAGTAATATAGTACTTTGATTAACTAATACCACATATAATTCTATATAGCTACATCACCATCTAATCGTTTTAGTGAAATCATATTTATAAGGTAAAAACGTTTATAAGTATACTTTAGTAAAACTGGCGTAACTTTCTCGTTTTTAGTCCGTTTCTTTCGTTTCTTACGTCCACGCCTTCATATTAAGACGAGTTATCAAAATATAACATTTTCAAAATTTGAGTTTTTCTAATGAATAGTGATTTTACTGTTGATAACAGTTATATATTTATTTTTATAGATTTAGTTATCGTAAATCTCGTAAATGTCGTAACTTATTCGTTTTAACTCCGTTTTTAGCGTTTCTTTCGAGCACGTTCTCATAATTATAAGTTATATCATATAAATGGTGTTTAAAAAATATAATTTCCTGTGATGAATAGTAACTTTTATAAAAATAGTTTTATAAAGTATTTATCGTCGTAAAATCGTAACTAGCGTATCTTCTTCGTTATAAATCGGTTTTTTGAGTTTCTTATCATTTTAGAATCGTCATGAGGCGTAGTATTTTATAATAATAAAAACCATACTGTTTGGATTTCGAATCCAAACAGCCCCTTTTGTATCTTTTATATAATTAATTGTATACTTGTTTTATACATACTTTTCGACAATTTAAAATACCACAATTCCTTTATAACTCTTAATATACTTACGTCATATATATTATATAGTCCAAGATCCATAATTTGTTCATTAGTCCAAGATCACAAGTTCATAACTTCATATAAAATCATAACTTTCCTTAATTAACTTTTAATCACTAATTTATACTTAAATATTTTCCACTTAAACCAACATGTTAACATACTTATAATCTCATTATTCCATGATATTACCAATCACGTATCATATGAAAAAGTGTACAAAATCATAATCACAAGTAAGTTATCCATTTAACATGTTTAAAACCCTAAATGGTGATTTAGTTATATAGAACATGTAAACACATAAAAATGATAAAAGTAAAGATATAAAGGGTTTTAGATAACCTTATGGTGATGTATGATGATGAGATATATGTTCTAAACCCTTCTTTAGATTATAAACCAAAGCTTGCACAATCAAAGAAACCCTAAACTCTAATCTTGCTTCATGCTTAATTAACCCTTGTAAACCTTAAACCAACCCTTCTAAACACCTAAGGACATCTTAGATATGTTGTAGGAATGTATGTAAATGTGTTAGATAAATTTTGTATGGATTTGTATGTTGTTCTTGGTGTTGCCGTGAGTTAAAGGAGGAGGAGGGAGGAAGAGTTTTTGTGTTTTACACCTTGAAAGTGAGAAGTGTGTGTGTAATATGCTAGCTAAAGCCTTATATATCCTAAAGACTTATCAAGAACACTTAGAGTAAAACATGGAAGTCTTTAGTCTTTGTCTCCAAAAGAAAGGATCATCCCATGGTTTTAAGGAATTGTGTTTATTGGTTCCCTAAAGAAGATGTTATCCCATGAAATCAAGGTAGATGTTTAGCTAGTTCTTTATTTGCCAAATGAAAATGAAAGTATATATTGATAATGTATAAGTTGTAGTTTTATTAAAACATAATGCATAACTTTGTGAAGTGTATGTATTTGTCTATTTGTTTCGTGTAAGGTTCGGCTCAAGTGATGAATGTAGGTAAAGTTTTATAAAACTTTAAGCATTAGATATAAACATAGGTATTTGTTGAAGCGTAGAAAATTTTTGGTGATTCTGGGAATACCTAAATGTAATTTATCGCGAAATGTAACGTTTTACGCAACCGATAAAAATAAAACACAATAAGTTAATTATTACTTTAGTAATAATAATATAATGATTTCTTGACGTAAACTTAAATTTGTTTGGTGCCCGTTTACGTTGATTGTTGATTTTAAATTTACGCGATTTTACTATATAATAAGAATTAAAAGTAAACGCGTACGAGAAAATAAAATAATTAGTAAAATAGATGACGTCGAAAATGATCTGAAAATACGGAATGTTACAGTTTCCCTCCCCCAAAAAAGACAAAAATGCACCAGATAAACATTTACCCAATAAAAGACAAAAAATGAAACGTCTACCTAGGAAGGCCCCCTTATAGGGAGAACGACCCCCAGATATATCTAGGACCGTAGGTCCGTCTACAGTAAAGACGCTCCCCTCCCTTACATATAAATACTGGACTGTTCCCAACATTTGTGGCAACCCTTTTGCACAAATTTCTTTCTCTCTCTAAATCTCACTACATCTCTCCACATCTTTAATCATTTAACTTGTTTAATCTTTTTTAAATGTGATCTAATCTTCTATCTATTCTTTCTTTCCTCAAGTGCAAGAGAAGAACTTTCGTCATCGTGAAGATACGAAGTTATGTAGTCTAGTTAGTCCATTTGTAACATTTGTTACATATAGATCGAGTCCATGTCTTTCAATATTTAGTAGTAGTTAGATCCGGCTAGTGTGTTAGTCTGGAACATAAGTGTGAGATCCGGTTAGTATTTTAGTCCTCAAAATACAAGTGTAGGCAGTAGATTGGTTCTAGCTAAGATTAAGACTCAACATCTAGCTTAGTGTTGGAAAATAATGTAAGCGACACGATTTATGTATTTAGGCCTTAAAACACAAGGCTTGTTATGTTGGGCCATAAAACATAACGGGTTTGGTTGTACTCGAAGAAGAACTCGACACCTAGCTTAGTGTCGAAAAA
>BQNB010032938.1:24308-35542 GCA_026074375.1 Tanacetum coccineum
TACAAGTGAGAAAAGAATTTACTGTCATCAGCTATAGTATCATTCTTGGAGGTAAAATACATTGATGAGATTATATGATGTTGTGTGATACACTCATCAATGTATGTCTTATATGTGGAACCTGGAGTTAATTGCAAAACACGTCTTTGCGGTTTGGCCAAATTGCATGTTTCGTCCGCGTGGTTTGAAAAGTGCAGGCGGCCTTTGTGGGGAAACCTTTGGTCCGTTTTTGTCCTTGGACAAAGTGAAATGATAAAATACCCTTTAGTTCCCTTCTTTAATTTCCAGTTTGACTAAGGTTATTTATTCATTTCACTTTGTCCAAGGCAGGGGCGGAGCTATGCCTTGGCCACCTGTGGCACGTGCCACACATAGATTGGTCATGTGAAGCAGGGGCAGGAACTAACTAGGGATGGCAAGAAAAGTTGTCTGAAGAAGATGAAATGAAAATGGAGAAAAAGGGTAGAGAGACATTTTGGGGAAGATGAAGTAAAAACTTAAAGTAATATTGTTACTTGAAAAAAGTGAAGTGCCTTTTATTTATGACTTTTTTTTCAAGGTTCCTGCTTATTTTCAAGATAATCTAAATAGGTTGTTGTGTAAATACTAAATACGGAGTAGTCCTTTGGATATTGTCTACTTGTAGGACTTGAATTTTAATATTATTATATAATGGAAGTTGCACATCTTAAAACAATTGGTAACTAATCAATATGTAAGTACTACGTGATTCGTAAATTTTGAACAATAGCAATCAGTTTACGCAAGGCTTTGAATTATGTTCACGACTATTGTTCAGCTTGTTTGGTGTTTGTATACGTGACCGGGCCGCTAGGAACATGTTCCTAGCGGCCTCTTTATTGTCAAGCATACTAAAAGACTTAAAAATACTCAAACCTCACAAACGAATAAGACAAAGACATGAGAAAAACCAAGAAGTCACAAGACACCAAAACACACTATTATGCACTGGATAATAGGATGCCCTCCGTCTTAGAGCAGGCAACCCAAAAATCAAGGGGCTTTGTTTACTAAGCACGTTACTTAGCTGACAAAAGCAATATAGCTCGGCTCACCGTCTCCCAAGATGTCAGGAACAATATACTGCAGTATTTTTAGTAGTATAAATACTCAATGCATTCAATGCAAAGGTAATCCCCTTTTTAACATTACTACACTTAGATAATTACCATTGGGCATATTTGATCAAAAGTCTTACTCTCAAGTCGGAGCTTGGTCTTGGGATAAAACCCAGGACGAGGCTAACGCGTATCGTCTTATCGAAATGATTGCTGAAGCTTGGAATCCCACAAAGGACGGACAACATCCTTCCTAGCGGATCTTTGCATCAACAAATTGGCGCCATCCGTGGGACCCGTAACAAATCAACCTAGTCAGCAAAGACATTATAATGGCGGGTCCAGAATCATCAACACCACCTCCTTTGAACCAAATACCACCCCCAGATCCAAAAACAACAGAAAGGCAAAGTGTTATCGAATGGTACATATCAGCTCTCAAAACGTTATGTAAAGACCGGGCATGCTACGAGCTCATTAAACCAAGACTTCTAGACTTCGACGACGAAACTGGAGACGAAGATGAAGTAGTAAAAAAGGACAAGGAAAAGGAGACACCAGCTGACGATGATTTAAGTAAACCACTCAAAGCAACTTCAAAATGCCCATTCACCCGAAGAATCATCAATTTCACAGCACCCAACCACAGAATGCCCACGAATGTAAAAATATATGACAGAACGAGTGACCCAGCGGATCATATCACCCGCTTCACGGGGATAGGAAATTCAGCATAATGGCATATGCCAGTATGGTGCAGGATGTTCCAACAAACCTTAGACGACAAGGCAAGGGCATGGTTCGATAAATTGCCATCGGAAAGCATCGACGGATGGGATGATCTTGAAGAAAAGTTCCTAAATAGGTTCGGAATGCTGAAAGCTTGTGATAAAGACCCAACGGAAATAAGAAAAATTGTAAGACGAGCAAATGAGACTTTGCCTAACTTTAGGGAAAGATGGGTAAGTGAATCGAATGCCATCCCCAACGTCCCGGAACTCATGCGAATTTCATCTTTTATGAGCTCACACAAATGTCCGGAATTGTCAAAACGATTCTCCGACAAAATACCCAAGACGATCGACGAAATGCTAAGAAGAGTAGACGATTATGTCCGATCGGAAGAAGCATTCAGAAATACAGAGTTACCAAAAGGGGAATTTCAGAAGAAAGAAGCCGGGGGACAATGGACGCTTGGGAGTGACCGTCCACATAGGGTGGTAATTGGAGGAGGTCGCCGCCGACCGGACCACAGACCATTCCACAGGGCTCAGGAACGTCATACACCTTATGTGGCTCCCCACCGGTCGAATAATGACTTCCGACATACACGAGAAAACAAGGTAATTCTGACTCTGGGCTCGTTGATAAGTACACCAGCAGAAATCTTAGCTACATAGCACCATTTAAACTTACCACAACCGGCGCCGTTAGTCGGAACACATAGCAAAGAGAACATCCATAAATTTTGTGACTACCATAATGAAAAGGGGCATAACACGAATGACTGCTTCGTCCTAAAAAAACAACTAGAAGTAGCCTTAGAAACAGGAAAATTAAATCACTTGATAAAAGATGTTGGACATCATATCACGACATTGACGAAACTTCACCATGCGGTCAGAATCAGTAAGTCCCCATATAGGAGTAAAGGGCAACTCACCAAAATTCCTAGCGGAACCTGCAAAAAGAAGACAAATATAAGAAAAAAAACAATATATAATAATAACAATAAAAAGACACAACAATAATAAGGAAGAAAATTACTTTCTCCGATAGAGACAGTCTTTTCACCTCCAGTTTGGGGAACAGAAGGACGTGGGGAAACACCTTGATCATCATTTTGACCTCGACCTTCCCGCATAGCCACATCATGAACAACTTGGTCATTATTTTGCTCCTGTTCACCACGACCATCGTCAGCAGGATGGATACCACCGCCATCATGAGCAAAAGATTAAACATGGCCTGAATCAAGTTCATATGTTTGATTTCGTAAGACATCTAGTCGAACATCCAGAACAGATTATTGAACAGGTTGTGCAACAAAGGATTGGTTAGGAGCAGCTTGGTGTAAAAGATGAGGAGAGGAAACAGGCTCCGAATTAACAGGACCATCAGCAATGGCCTTCTTTTTCTTCCTAGATGTACCGATGTCGAAGGGAAGAAAAGAAACAAGCACGAGAGAAGAAAAAAGACCCAGTGGAAGAGATGGAACCAATGGAGAGCCCTAGCCCAACGGAACTTGTGTTGGTCAATCCTGCCTACCCAGAGCAGTTAGTGAAGATAGGAAAAAATCTTTCCCCAGAGGGATCAACACAGCTCAAAAACCTATTAAGAAAAAACAAAGATGTATTCGCTTGGGAACCAGTAGACATGACGGGAGTACCTAAGAGAATCATTAAACATTCATTGAATGTAAGCCCGACGGACAAGCTGGTCGCCCAGAAACGAAGAATATTTTCTAAAGAAAAGAAGCAGGTAATAACAAGGGATGTATTTGAGTGGCTAAAGGCGAGAATTGTTAGGCGAGTGAAATATCCAACGTGGATTTCAAACCCAGTATTGGTACAAAAACCAGACGGAAGCTGGCGAATGTGTATTGACTTCAAAAATCTCAACTCATCATGCCCAAAAGATTATTATCCCTTACCCGAGATAGATAGCGAGATAGAAGTAGTCATGGGTTACCCATCAAGTACAGATGTCAGAAGAAGATGAGGAAAGAACCGCCTTCTATACAGACCAAGGCTCTTTTTGTTATAAAAAGATGTCGTTCAGACTAAAAAATGCAGGGGCCACATACCAACGCCTGGTGGATGAGGCGTTTGATAAGCAGATAGGCCGGAACCTGGAAGTTTATGTGGATGATATGGTGATAAAAAGCAAGGCTGAGAAAGACATGCTGGCAGACACAGCAGAGACATTTGATAACCTTAGACGAATAAACATGAAACTAAACCCGAAGAAATGCTCATTCGGTGTAGAAGAAGGAAAATTCTTGGGCTATATGGACCACTATCAGAAGGGATTCTAAGCAAATTCCAGCAAAGACAAAGACATAGCTGAAATTGAAGTCACCTTAACTGGGGGGAAAATGCAAAGCCTAGCTTGAAAACTAGCAGCACTAAACCGGTTCCTAGCCCGGTCGGCCGAAAAATCATTGCCTTTCTTTGAAACATTGAAAAATATCACCAAGAAAACAAGGAAGATTACAGGTGGACCGAAGGGGCAGAAAAAGCTTTCCAAGAACTAAAGAAAACCATACTAAATCTGCCAACCCTGACAACACCGATTCCAGAAGAAAATTTGTACGTCTACCTAGCGGCATCCGACAAGGCTGTGAGTGCGGTGCTAATGACCGAGCGAAATGGTAAACAACACCCAATTCACTATGTGAGCAAAGTCATTCACGACGCAGAAAAGAACTATGCCCCATTGGAAATTTTGCATTGGCGCTCAAAAATGCATCAAGAAGGTTGAGAAGATATTTCGAGACCCACCCGATTACGGTCATCACGGACCAGCCAATCAAGCAGATTCTGGGAAGAGCAGAAACGTCGGGTCGCTTGGCACAATATGCGGTAAAATTGGGAGCATATAAAATCACATACGAACCACGCAATTCGATCAAAGGGCAGGTACTGGCAGATTTCCTCAATGAAATACCAGTAGGCAGCGACACCTTGGTACCGATAGAAACAACATACACAAAAGAAGACAAGAAGGACCGCCAAGAAGAATGGACGCTCTTCACAGATGGGGCATCCATCTCAAAAGGATCCGGTGCAGGACTTGTACTCATAAGCCCAACAAAGACAGAATACACCTATGCTCTAAGGTTAACCTTTGACAGCACTAACAACCAAGCGGAATATGAAGCACCATTGGCGGGGTTAAGAATAACAAAGAAAATGGGGGTACAAGCATTATCAGTAAAAGTGGACTCCAAGCTAGTAGCCAGCCAGATAAATGGAGACTATGTAGCTTGTAAAGAAAACATGATACGATACCTCACTACAGCCAAAGAATACATCAAGTGTTTCAAAAGTTTCAGGATAAAAAACATACCCAGAAGCCAGAACCAAAAAGCCGATGTGCTAAGTAAGCTAGCTTCAGTGGCATTCAATCATCTAACAAAAGAAATCTTAGTAGAAACATTGGATACACCATCAATGAATTATGGAGAAATAAACGCAATTGTAGAGGAGGAAGGGGAAAACTGGATGTCTCCCATCATAAGATGCCTAGAAGAAGGAATATGGCCGGAGGATGAAAGAGAAGCTAGGGCACTAAGGATGAAGATAAACCAGTATGTAATGGAAGGAGTTTTATTCAAAAGGTCATATCTAATGCCGATGCTTCGATGTGTATGCCCTCTCCAAGCTAATTATGTTATAAGGGAAATCCACATGGATGCATGCAGTATGCACATGAAACCAAGATCATTAGTGGCACAGGCAATCCGACAGGGATATTATTGGCCAACAATGCATAGAGATGCAAGGGAAGAGATACACAAGTGTGATTCGTGCCAAATCCATGCCCCGGTTCCAAAAATGCCCAAAACACTCATGACGTCAATCATGGAACCTTGGCCATTTTACCAATGGGGGATGGATGTACTAGGACCACTACCAGAAGTGCCAGGGAAAGTAAAGTATGTAATAGTAGCAATAGACTACTTTACAAAATGGATCGAAGCAAAGCCGCTGGCAAGAACGACTGGAAAAGAAGTAAAAAAAATTCGTTTGGGACAACATCGTTTGTAGGTTTGGGACAAACTTCGTGAACGATCCATTCAAGGGATGGTGTGAAAGGTTAAACATAACGCAGATAAACACTGCAGTTGCACATCCTCAGGCAAACGGCCTAGTAGAAAGGGCAAACCGGAGTCTCATGGAAGGCTTAAAACGCGCTTGGGAAGAGAAAGAAAAGGTTGGGTAGATGAATTACCTAACGTCCTATGGTCACATAGAACCTCGTTGAAAACAAGCAATGGAGAAACCCCATACAGCCTAACTTTCGGAAGTGAGGCAGTCATACCAGCAGAGGTCGGTATGCCAACACACCGCACAATGATGATCAAAGTTGCAAAAGACAATGAAGAAGAAATAAGGCTAAACCTAGATCTGTTAACCGAAAAAAGAGAAGCAGCGGCCATAAGAGAAGCTAGGTACAAAATGAAAGTATAACAATATTACAACAAACGGGTACGCCCAATGGCCTTTAAGGTAGGAGAATACGTATACCGAAGGAATGAAGCAAGCCGTGTAGAAGACTTAGGGAAGTTGGGACCAAAATGGGAAGGCCCATACTTGGTAATAGAAGCATATGGCAATGGTTCATATAAATTACAAACTATGGAAGGCAGGGAGGTGCCCCGTACCTGGCATGCTATCAATTTGCGAAGATGTTATTTGTAAAAGCAATTATTACTTATGCAAGCTTGTAATTTTAACTTTGTAATTGTCAGATGTAATGTTCCAAAACAATGATTAATAAGTAAATAATAACTCCGGTAGGGGATTGATCACCCCCAATCGATGTTGTAGTCAGTGTTTGCTACATAGACAAATTATTAAGTAACTCGGATGTCAACCGGATATCACCAACCGGTACAGGCATAGTCAATGTCTAAACGGACAAATTACTATGTGACCCAAATATCAGTTGGATACCATCAACCAACTTATTTGTGGTCAATGTCCAAAAGTCTAGGCAAATAAAATGTGATTCGAAACCCACTATGTGATTCATAATCAATGCCTAGCAATCTAGGTAAACAATCAAAAATGACTCGACGAACGGTTTGCTACGTCCGAATGGTACACAACTCGTAGTCAATTCCTAGCAGAACGGATAAAAATTATGTAATCTCAAAAAGTTGCCAATTCCTCTTGTGATAAATAATTAATGTCTATATCCGAGGAGTAACACATAAAACAAAACAGGGAGAAAAGGATGAATTATGTGCTTAACGGTTTAGATTGCAAAAATAGCCCCAACACAAAGGCTGACGACACGTCTGTCATAGATACATAACCAAACAATATTACAAGCTAACATGTTTAGAAAACACAAACCTAAAATACTAGCAATCTAACTATGTGCCGTTGGGGAGGGGCGAGGTCCACCGCCCGGGGTAGGACCAGTCATATCTGGCATAACGTTCTGGAGTTCGGAAGGATCAAGAAAGTAGGCACGTATCACCTTATCCACATAAGGATAATGCATCTCGAACAGCTTCAAATATTCATCCATAAAAAGATCAGAAGACAAGGTGACACCCAGGGCTAGCCTTAAGCAAAACATCCACATCTGCTTTCGTCCGGCCCAAAGAAATACCATCAATAAAACCTTTTCCCACTGCCAAACTCAAGACTTCACCCACCGACTCCTTATATTCGTTGCTCTGGAGAAGTCTTTAAACAAGGTAGGAAAATACTCAGTGACAAGGCGTTTACGGATCGCCTCACCTTGCCCAGCGGCCACAACAAACTTCTCCCTATCGGATCTCAATTGCTCGACACCAGCCTCAGACTCCTTCAAAGCAACCTCCAAACTTTTGATATGTTCAGCCTGAGAAATAACCAACTCATCAGAACTTTTCTTCCCCGCTTCCAACTCAGCAACCTTAACCTTCAAAGCTTCTTCCCTACGCAAAGCGTCCTCATAATCATGTGGAAGTTGGCTATAATCGGAAGCTTTAGCATCAAAAGCCACCTGGAGGTCGGCCAATTTCTTTTTGCAACTGGCATACTTACTCTGAGCAAGTTCACAAGACTCTTGAACCTTGTCACTCTCATCGTAAAGCCTTTCAAAACGAAGCAACATGTTGGCCTGCTGTTGGGAAGACTGACACAGAAGCTTCCAAGACCGCCTAACAGCTTCACGATCATCCATACCTTCGTTAAAGAACGCAAGATCAGCAAGTGTAAAGATGTTGGACATCATATCACGACACTGACGAAACTTCACCATGCGGTCAGAATCAGTAAGTCCCCATACAGGAGTAAAGGGCAACTCACCAAAATTCCTAGCGGAACCTGCAAAAAGAAGATAAATAAAAAAACAATATATAATAATAATAATAAGAGAACACAAAACAATAATAGGGAAGAAAAATACTTTCTACGGTAGAGATAGTCTTTTCACCTCCAGTTTGGGGAACAGAAGGACATGGAGAAACACCTTGATCATCATTTTGACCTCGACCTTCCCGCATAGCAACATCCTGAACAACTTGGTCATCATGTTGCTCCCCTTCACCACGACCATCATCAGCAGGATTGATACCACCGCCATCACGAGCAAAAGATTAAACATGGCCTGAATCAAGAAGTTCATTTGTTTGATCTCGTAAGACATCTAGTCGAGCATCCAAAACAAGTCCTTGAACAGGGTGTGCACCAAAGGGTTGGTTGGGAGCAGCTTGGTGTAAAGGATGAGGAGAGGAAACAGGCTCCGAATTAACAGGACCATCATCAATGGCCTTCTTTTTCTTCCTAGATGTACCCTCCTGGCCAACACGCCTCTTTGGACCAACCTTGATACCACCAACGGCCTTAGAAGCCAAAAGATCTTCAGCTCTTTGTTTCTTTCTCTCCCTAGCGGCAATCACCTTTTGGCAGGCAACCTCAGCCTTTTCCATAGCAGGAGTCTTTGGGGGAATATCCTCCGGACGAGCGACAGGGTTAGTAAGATAGTTATCAACTGGGAAGTTGGGAGGAAGTAATGCACCGGCGACAATCTTACAAGCACCAAGGTCGGGAAGACGAAGGAATTCAGCCATAGTAAGAACTGCAAGAAGAACAAACAAAAACATAATAAACCGCCAAGAAAAATAAGAACACACAAAGAAAAAGGGAAAGATAAAGAAAAGGGCATTACCCTCCCCTCCCGGACCCTTCATTATGGGAACGCTGCCTAATCCTTTCCAGGTAGGAGATAAACCAGCAATGTACAAAAGGCTGTTATAAGGCTTGTGTAATTGAATGGGAACTTCCAGCAGAGTAGCCACATCGGCCGCATTATACTCCGATGGACCAGGAAGCACATCGGCCACACTAGAGTCATGATGCCGCCACGACATGGCAATAAGAGCTGCTCGACGGTCGATAAGAAAAAATTTATCCTTCCATTTTTTTTAAACTGGTAGGAGCACCTCTAATACATGGTTTTAAACCCTTCCCAATGCGGTTTTGAAAAGAAAACCAATTCCCTTGTTTACACAGTTTATAAAACACCCTAAAAAGAGGAACGGTGGGAGTAATGTTTAAAGTACGACAATATATTTCGAAAATCGCTGAATGATTTACGCCTAGCGGAGTAAGCTGAGAAATATGAACACAAAAATACTCAACTAAGCTTAGAAAGAAAGAAGAGAAAGGAATCCTTAAACCCCCCGGCGAAAATGATGAACATATAAACCTATGTGTTCATTTGACAGTTGATCCATAGTAAAACCGGCAGGAGGAGCATGAGGATGTAAGTCAAGCGGAATGGCATATATCTGTGAAAATTTTTCAACATGTTTTTCGGTCAAAGTAGACCGGAACAAACACATATCAAACTTAGGAGTGACGGAAGCCTCTAAAGAAGGATCTAGATCTGGGGCATCCGGAAGGTGAAGCTGATCCGAATGGTCTATCGACATGGGGAGAGTCCGGAAGGGAATGGATAAAGAAAGAAAGGAAGGAAAGAAAAACACACCTGAGAGACTTTGAGGAAAACTGTTGAAAAATTGTGGCAGTAAAAATGAAAAGGAAGGGGTATTTATAGAAGGGAAAGAGGAAGAGACGAAACGTCACGTCCGTCAGATCAATGACGTGGCAAAATCCCAACCACATGATGGTGAGTAAAAAGACACGTGTCAAAGGCACGCCTCCCCAATAATGACCAACGACTAATTTACCAGGGGTCATTATGAGTTTTGGCAGGTAGTAAATAAACATTATTAACCTATTTTCATTATGACAATAAGAATATATTTATAATAATAATAACGATAGGAAGTAACGAATATAAATAAAATAGGAGGGAAGAAAGAAATAACGATCAAATGTTATACCAAAGCAAGCATTGATATAACACTTGGGGGGGACATGTTTGTATATGTGACCGTCAGAATAGGGCCGCTAGGAACACGTTCCTAGCGGCCTCTTTATTGTCGAGCATACTAAAAGACTTAAAATACTCAAACCTCACAAACGAATAAGACAAAGACATGGGGAAAGATCAAGAAGTCACAAGACACCAAAACACACTATTATCGGGGGGCATGTTTGTATATGTGACCGTCAGAATAGGGCCGCTAGGAATCAATGGGCTTTGTTTACTAAGCACGTTACTTAGCTGACAAAAGCAATATAGCTCGGCTCACCGTCTCCCAAGATGTCAGGAATAGTATACTGCAACAGTTTTTTGAGTAGTATAAATACTCAATGCATTCAATGCAAATGTAGGCCCTTTTTTAACATTACTACACTTAGATAATTACCATTGGGCATATTTGATCAAAATCTTACTCTTACGCCGGAGCTTGGTCTTGGGATAAAACCCAGGACGAGGTTAACGCGTATCGTCTTATCGACAGGATTGCTGAAGCTTGGAATCCCACAAAGGACGGACAACATCCTTCCTAGCGGATCTTTGCATCAACAACGTCTTTCAGAAAAATAATTAGTTTGTATCCAAAACCAAGTCGAATAGTCGTTCGGTTAACCTATGGTTCAAATATGACTCTGAAGTAGGGATGAGCATGGGTACCCAAAAAACGGTACGGTACCGGAACCGTACCGGAACCGACCCGTATCGGTACCGGTTCTCTTTAGCCGGTACGGTACCGGTACCTTGAAACTCGTTCAAAAAAAATCCGGTACAACTAAAAACGGTACGGTATCAAAACGGGAATTCCCGAGTTTGGTACCGGAATACAAAGATGTAAATGTTTTTTTACTAAACTTGTGATCTAAACATTTGTACATCCAATTTTTATGCATAATTAACCTTAAAGATATTATCTAATAATAATTTTGTATAATGAGTGTACAATATTTATCAGTAAATATTCAGATTTGTAATACCAAGAAGATACATATTCAGATTTTATGCATAGTTGTAATAGTCCTCTTGGAAAAAATACGATATCAG
>BQNB010032938.1:36174-47524 GCA_026074375.1 Tanacetum coccineum
TTCGGGTTGACCCGAACCCGAATGGACCCGACCCAAGTTGAACCGACCCGAATTGAACCGAACCCGAGTAACCAAAATTAAAATAGGGTCGGGTTAGAGTATGAAATTTTTAGTCTTGACCCGACTGTAATTATAAAAAAATAAAAAAATAAAAGCAAAAAACAAAAATAAAAATAAAAACCAATTTCTCCAAATTCTCTATCAAAATTAAGGAAATAAAGTGGACAAAAATTACACTACCATTTCTCTCCATTTCCCAACTTAATTCTCTTCAATTCTCCACTTTTTTATTTCTCTCTACCAAACATACTTGAGAAATAAAATTAAATCTATTTCTCTTTATTTCTCCCTACCAAACACACCCTTACAGTAAAATAGCATGCCTAATAGAAAGAGCATACAAAGTGACACGCTATAAAAATTGAGGCCCCAATATTTTGTGGGCCATGTGCCTATGCCCCTGCTGCACATGCCTCCGGCCGGCTCTGCACTCCATTACCTAGGGTTTAAACCGTGGTGGTGCTTTCGAGACTATGACTGTAACTGGGATTCAAAGGTGTCACAACAATATGCAAGTGATGTGGCGCACTATAATTGGTGGAAAATGCATGATTCAATGCCAAGTCAGCTACAACAGTTTTGTCATTTGTCATCCTATCAAAAGGAGAAACTAGGAGTGCTCCGCCAACAAGCAGCAATGGCGAATTTTTCAGATGGCCACTGGAAAATCAAGATTCGAGATCCAAGAAAGAACTTATGAATTGAAAAATTGTGATCAACGAAAACAAGCATGTTGATTGTGACAAGAGTTTGTCATAGACTATTGACAGTTGCGAAGCTATCAGTGATTTCTCCTCTACATTTGCTTGATTTATCTTTTTCTTATATATTTTGTACACAGAAACGAGTTTATCATTTATATATTGCTTGATATATCCTTTTCTTATATGTGTATTGGTTCTTTTTATTTACACCTATTTAAAAATGCATCTTTAATCATAAATATGTTTATGAACATTGGAGTTCAAGCCCGAGAGGTTTTTGAGAGACAAATGGGATTACAACAGAAATAATTTGATGTTTTTGCCATTTGGACAGGAACAAGAATCTCTATTATTAAATGAAAGGATATAAGTTGTTTGATTAACAAGATACGCATGCATCATTCACTGGCCTTTGTTACTGTATGGCCACTCATGTTTAAGAAGAAAAAAAGTACACGATGGTTATCTGTAGACAGCTTAGTTATCTAATACGGAGTATTATTATACATCCAAATTATAAATAATAATTCTAGACAGCAGGAAGAGTCTATCATTTGTTTGAGAAATGAACTCCTTCAATGTTGCCGTTACTTATACTTAGTATTCTCAAACTAACCCATGCCAATAAACTCCCTACTATCACATAACACATTCCCATCATAACTTTTTCTGTGCTCCAATAACCTGTTGCTCACATGGCATGCAAAAGAGGTCTAAAAGAGCACAATATGATATCTTCGTTTCAAAAAGGTTACAAAATACATGCAGCTTTTTATAAACATCATACATCAGGTGATTAGCTATCTCTCACACAGAATAAAGAAATGAAGGATCCACACAACTTTAAATAAATAAGTAGAGGCCATGCTAGATTAACTGTTAACAAACAAAAGAAGCTATTTCTTATTCAGATTATCAAAGGCGGCAACAGAACTTATTGCAAAAATTAGTATGTAGAAGTTTTTTACAACAACCTTTTTGGTTGTTTACTTACTTCATTGAATAATAAACACCGAGCATATATGCATAAATCATCAAAGTGCACCGGATAACTTGTTGTGAACACAGTGTTTCATATAATTGTTGTTAACACAGTGTTTCATATTAAACTCTCTAAATGCCAAACCAATGAAAGCCAAAAACAGCCTTCAAACTTTAGTGTGCTGATTTGGCAAATGGTGTTAACGCAACTCCAATCACCCAAAATATAAAGTGCACTAATATGGGAAAATGGAAAAATAGGTTAAACATTAAGTTAATTGAAAAGTAAAGTTAAATACGAAAGCAGTTAAATACTACAAAAAACTAAAAACCAGTTTTCAGTCTATTTGTAACCCAATTCCCTCTACAGAAAACCAAACATGCATACTTGTAAAAGTCGAACCAAACATCAAAATCAAAGCAAACTTAGATAACCATCAAAAATATGAACACATTCATATTACTATTACTAACAAACTTTTAAAAAATTAAAGCTTACAAGAAAAATGACTAATATCCTCCACTACAACAAAACCACCTCTACTCATTCGACCGCCTATTGCTGTCTTTAAAAAAATCTGCATACAATTAATGCTTCAGTCATACGCACCATCTTCTTATCTTCAAACATCATCATTATCATCAACTACATACATAAAACTGAAACTGTCGATGTCATCTGGCAGATCATCCCTCAAGAATATCACGAGAGTTACCCCCTTCATGACGTACCCTGAAACTGGTAATTCCAACAAAGGGACATAACATCCACTCACCTTACTAGGGAAATCCAGATAATTCAGCCTCTTTTCCACAGTGTCAGGCAGTGAACATCTTAAATTCCTTAGATCAGCAATTTTTCCCCCACTAAAAGAAAGTTTTCCCCTATTATCTGAATCGACTATGGAAACCTTTTCCAGCAATGGCAAACGGATAATACCAGCAAACAACACAGTAATTATTTTCAACGCATCCCCCAAACACTGCCCCGAGGTCTTTATTTTCTTCTTAATTAACTCGTTATTTTCTTCGTCTTGACCATTTTCATTAACATATAATTCCTTCTTATGGTAAATATAATCCGGTGACAGAAATAAAAATGCCTCGAATCTGTTTGCAAACTTAATCTTCCACTTAAACAAAGAAAGACTATCAATGGAAGACGGTAGTTGGATATGCACAGATTTTACTCTACGAAACTTCATCAAAGAGCGATAGGCTGACCGAAAGGGCCCTACAGAAGCAACAGTATTGGAGGCTTCAGATTCCTGATTGTGAGCCTCTAGAACAGGATCAGTGAGAGCAGTGAAGGAAATGGTGTTGACTTGAGTGACTATCTGGTTGAAACGTTTGGAAACAAGTTTGCAAAGGCATAAGATCTTCAGATCGATCAATTTGTCTAAAATTTGGAGAACCATTTCGTCTGGTAAACTGCTTAATGAACAAGAATCAACTGATGTGCGAGATTTCTTGATTTTCTTCATTATTCAGATGATAATATGTTTATGCAGTGTCACCTGAACCAAAATTTATGTCAGAAACACACACGTTATTTGACATAGCGTTTTGAAAGTGATTATCATATAAAATAATGAAAACATTAATAAACTCGAACAAAAAAGTTAATGTTGAAGTTGAAATTAAAAGTGACATGCTTCTGTTTGCTATCTATTGTTTTGGAAAATTCAATTCATTTAACTAATAAAAAACAAAAGAAACATACTTATATATCGTCGAATCATTTATAAACATACGATACTTTGATTCTTCTTTATTATAATTATAGTTAAATACAGGAGAAACCCAGTCCGGTTCACGTTTGGTAACCTGACATGTAAACCTCAGACTCCAGGGACCACCCAAAAATACCCGCTTATTACTAGCCCTCCAACCTTTTGGATTATGTGGCTCGGGATTGGTGATCCCCAGAATTTGCAGCTTACAAGCTTCCAACTTAGGGTATGTTAATCGAACTCCCAAGCCCTTACCGTTAGGCTACTCCCATGGGCTAATGGTTTGGTTTTCTATTATGGGGTTTTCCGGATTACCTTCTTGAATGGATTTGATTAAAATCCTTCAAAAAATTAATGGTTTTTTACAAAATAACCAAACCCAAACACTATTTCCTAAACTACTTACTTTTAAGCAGAAAAATAAGCAATCCCAAACACACCCTTGATTGAGCAAAATTAAAAACAGATAATAAAAAATAAGCACATTTCTACACCAAATTACTCAAAATTCAAAATCGCTACATTGTTAACCAATTGAAGGCCCTTAAAATTATGGGCCATCATAGTATATAATATTTGGGGGGTGTTTGGAATTGCTTATAAGCTTTTGAAATCATAGATATAACAATAATATATGCAATTAGAAAGGGGCTTTTGTTTGTTAATTACGTACCTAGGAAGAACAAGTTACCATCCTATGCTGCTGCTGTGGTGAAAATTAAACATTAGACATGACTGGTTATTGGGGGTGTTGGTGTGGGCTTATTATATAATACTCAATTAGCATTACATTGGATTTTCCAGTTGGCCCAAAATTTTTACTCAAGTCCAAAACAACCGGCAAAAAAAACTAGCCAGGCCCGAAACAAAAAAAAAATTATAAAACGTACCCTCAATTTTTAATTATTTACGATTTTTTTATATAATAAACTATTTATCAGATATGTAACACATATCGACCGATTCATTCAGAAAAAAATATGGTAGAAAACATCTATGCTTCTGACATACATATAATTTTATTAAAACAGCAGCCCAAAAAAACTAGCTTGGCCCAAAACAAAAAAATTACAAAACGTACCCTGAACTTTTAACTATTTACGACTTGTTTACATAATAAAATTTATTTATCAAATATGTAACACATATCGACCGATTCATTCATAAAAAAATATACCGCTGAAAAAATTTTGAATTGGGAACAAAACGAGGCCAATATTGCAATACTTCTGACATGCGTATGATTTTATTAAAACAACAACCTAAAAAAACTTGCCTATATATATATATTTTTTAAAAACTTTCAAATACACACCCATAAACTACCTAAAAACTTTAAAATAAACGACAGGGGTCAAAGATGTATAATTCTATGAAATTTTGAATTATATAAATAACTCTATAGTTTTTTGCTATTGACGACTATTTTCTATAACAAAAAAGTTTGAATTGTAAATAAAAAAACAAAAAAAAACAAACACTCTAAACCTATAAGCAACCACAATATAACGAGGGGTCAAAGATGTATAATTCTATAAAAGTTTGAATTATATAAATAACTTTATACTTTTTTACTATTGACGACTATTTTATATAATAAAAAATTTTGAATTGTAAATAATGCAAAAAAAAAACACTCTAAAGTCTAAACCTATAAGCAAGCACAATATAACGTCACTTGAAAAATAAACTGCTCCCGCCGCAACGCGCGGGTACCATCTTTCTCGTTATTATTATTATTTATTATTATTATGTTTGGGACCCGGTTGTATTTGAGACTTATACGAAGATTATGAAAAGATATTATTATTAATTTATTATATGTTATATGAAGTAGCATTTGATTTTAAAAGATTATGAAAGATTATTTTTTTTATAATCTCAAATAAGTTTATTTGACAAACGAAGCTTATATTTTAAATAGCTTATTTTTTTTTAAATGTAATCACAATCTTCTCATAATCTTTGGTGCCAAACATGCCTTAGGGTATGTTTGACAAAAGTAACTGTTGCTGTAACTGAAGATGAAGATGGAGATGGAGATTATGAAAAGAGATTATTATTATAAGCTACATGAAGTAGCATTTGATTTTAAAAGATTATGAATGATTATTTTTTTTATAATACTTATAAGTTCATTTGTCAAACGAAACTTATTTTTAAATAACTTATTTTTTCAAAAAAAAAATCACAATCTCCCTATAATCTTTAGTGCCAAACATAAATTATTCTTTCTTTAGCTTATTTTTGTTAGGTTAATTTATAGATCTAAAAATTTGAATTTCACATAAGTATTTATAATTTTGAAAAACAAATTTAGTATATATTTTGTAAATTAATTTTATATGGCAGTTTAATAATTAAATGTTGTGCAAGTATTAATGAATACTTCTTTCGCCTCAAAATAATCGCCATCATTTGACTTTTTAAAGTCTTTCTTTTTCAACTTTTATCTTAAATATTTTTGTTTGTGTTATATAATACTTGATACAATATATATGAATAGATTGGTTTTAAATGTATCTTCATTAGTATAATTTTCATCAAGTATTATATAACACAAACAAAAATATTTTATAACAAAGTTTGAAAAAAAAAACTTAAAAAGTCAAATGAGGACAATTATTTTGAGACGGATGGAGTATAAATTAATGTGTATATTATATATTTTGGTAAAGAGGAAATTTCATATATTAGTTACGGAGAGAGACAAGTATTACGAAACCGATTGAGCGCGCAAGCAAAAAGCGATCAGTGATATGTGGTTGTGCGCCCATACATACTCGCACAACCACCTGCATGCTTAGCCCAGCTCTCGACAAGTGTCCATTTCAGATTCACTTAGAAGCGCACACAGTTCCGATTTGATGAAGAAAGTTTTCAACATTTTCGTATAGCTTTAACTTTTTATATTTATGGGTTTAGTAGTCAAACGTTTTTTCAAACTCTCTTAGTTGAACCATATTCAAAACTAGAAACCAGTTATATGAGTGAAAATGTGTAGTGCATAGTTACGTGTATTTAGACTAGCTTTTATGGTGGGTGGTTTATTATCACCACCTCACCTTGGCGTGCGGTCTCATGAAAGCAACCCACCACCACGCGCGGTGGTAGGGCTTTTACACTATATTGGCGGTTTGTACCACCATTACACAAACCAAGAAAAAGTGAGGCTTTTACTGTTATGTATTTGGTTTGTTAGTCTGTGTGAGGTATGTTTGTATAAAGTGATTGTATTTTTATACTTTTGATTTTGGTGGTCAGCGTAAAAAGTAAAACATGGTGATTTTGGTGGTAAGGTTGAAACGCCCCTTTCCTGACTCGAAATTTGACCCCACTTCGACAGCGCATGCTTACAACAGTTCCGATTTTGCGCGACAGACATTCTCTCTCAACTATCTTCCATTATAGCTTTAACTTTCTTAATTTACAGGGTTTAAGAAGTCATAAACGTTGTTTTCACACACTACGATCTACAGTGAAACCTATATGCTATCTAAACTAGAAACTCCAGTTATATATAGAGCTGAAAACATGATTGGCAGTGTGCATAGATTACGGTTAGTGTTTAAGACAGTCTTTTAATGGTGCGCCGGGTTTATTGTCGCTCGAGAACCGTATTCGCGCCTTGGACGTGACGCAAAACATCATGAAAGCAACCCCACCACCGACGCGCGATGGTAGGATATGAGGCTTCTACACTATATTGGCGGTTTGTACCACCATTACACAAACCAAGAAAAAGTGAGGCTTTTACTGTTATGTATTTGGTTTGTTAGTCTGTGGAGGGTAGTTTGTAACAAGTGATTATATTTTATCAATTTACTCTAGACTTTTGGTGGTCACGTATAACAAGTAAAACATGGTGATTCTTCTGGTGGATAAGGTTGAACGCTTGCTCCCTTATTCCTGACTCGTAAATTTGACCCAAACAGAAGAACTTTGGGCAGAAACAACATAACCGGGAATGAATCTTGTGTCATTCCTTACATACTCTCTTAAAAATATATCTCCTTTAGACCCTTTGAAAGTATTTCATATGCATCATAAAATAGAGCTCATAAAAGACTTTCCAACTATAAAGAACTCCATCTTAACATACTTTTTAAAAATACATTCCATTTAGACCCTTGAAAGTTTCATTATCATAAAATAGACTCCATAAGCTTTTCAAAGATATAAAGAACTCATTCTAACACTTTACAGTTTGGTTTTTACGACAAAAACAAGATTGATAAAAAGAAGAAACCTTCTGATCAAAGATTACGGCGTAACCTCACTGCAAATGAAAAGTTTACAGCGTAAACAAAAGTTTACGCCACTACAGAAAGTTACCTATTTCCCAACTTGACTATATTGACCCGAAACTTCATAATACTTTCCAGAAATCATTATCATGTTATAACACAACAATGTCATAAACATTGTGGTCTAAATAACCCAAAAACATTTATTTTATGTTGGAATATGTTAGTCGGTTTCGCAAGTTATACGTTAGAAATACGTGAGCCTATTGGGGGCACACGCGTTAAGACACGAAGAGTACGTTTATTGTGTAATTAATATATATACTTGTTATATATTTATTAATTATATAATATGTTTCACGAAATATATTTAACGGTAATTAGTTTAACCGTTTGACGTTATAAACTAATTAATACATGTTAAATAAAAAGAGAAGGGTTAAAGTGTCGTTTTTGAAAAGTGTGGAATTGCTAGACAATAACTTTGAGTAGGGAACAAGTTTTTGTCTAGGGTTTGTGCATTATATAAACACCCTTAGAGGTGCTCATATTGACATCCATCACACACACGACATTCATTAACCCTAAAAAGAAAAACGCCACAATAAAACCAAGCCGTATGTTTTTCTTTTTTTCTCCATGTTCGACAAATTAGAAAACATATACAATACACACATGCAATTGGTTACCAAACATATGCATACTTATAATTAATAAGCATGCATGTTTTCTTAATAAAACCGAATTGCTTCTATTATTGTAACATCAAAAGACTTATAGTCCAATGGTAATGTTACTTGCTGTTGTAACAACGGACTTGGGTTCGATCCCTATGATAGTCTATTTTGGTGTTTTTCCTTCCCTTTTTTTTGTTTTTATGTTTCGATACAAACGTATACCACTTGGTATTTGGATCGGATCTAGAACAAGCATTAAACACTAGTTGTTTTGGTAATCATGAAGCAACTACTAGCATGGTAGCGTACTTGTTCGACGTGTTGTGTGAGCAACCGTAGAGGTGATAATTTAATCACTCGTTTCAAGATCAAGATCCGGCGTAAGTTTATTGATTTTTATCATTAAACAAAAGGTTAGTAAATTACTTATCTAATTTAAGTATGCGTTAACCTACTTACTAAAACTAGATCCATTTCGCTGCGTACTCGTAGTTAATGGTTAACTAGTTTGTTAAATCCCAACAGTGGTATCAGATCCAGGTTGTTTTGGCATTAGGGTTACACTTTTTGAATTATATCATGTCTTGAATGTTCACGCCTAGATTTAATTTATATGCTTGATCTGCTGCGCTTAATATTTTATTTAATGTCTTCTTGCAAATATGGCAAAGATTATGCAAATCCTTGCCATAATTAAATAAAATTTATAGAATCTAGATCTTGAAAACTTATGATTGCCTAACAAAAAAAGAATAAATTTAAATTGTTAATTTATTATATGTGTTTCCATTTATAAAGATCACACTATATATATAAAAGATCTTGATTTTACTTATGGTAACTAAAATCTTTTATTTTTGAAAACTAGATCTTTTACATATTTAGTCTGATATTGTTTTATTATCCGGCCATAAGACCTACTCAATCACTTTTGTGATGAATGAGGCGATTTAGGCACATTGATGAAAACCTAGTGAGGGTCTTATGGTTCTCCAATTGGAGAAGACTCGCTGGAGAACTCGGATTTACATGTTTACTTTTTTAATGTCATCTTTAGTTTTAGTCTTTATGTGCATATTTTTACTTGATTACTCGTATACGCGCCTAATATGTATGCAATATGGACTTACATATAGAGAAAGATGATATTAATACAAAGTCTATTAATTACACGCTTTAAATACTTGTTCATTGTGACCTATTATTTGTTTCGTGCAAAATTTGATTTTGAGAAAATTAATAAGACTTTAAACTATGAAACTTGATTTCAAGAATAATTTAAAAACTGGTGACTATGGACTCATGGGTAGTACGGCTCATCCACTAAAACAAACTATAAGAGAAGTTTCAGGAGGATTTTCCTAAAGAACTCAGGTTTTTAATACGTTTCGCGCTGACCTGATTCTCCGCTTCTTTGTGCGTTTGAATGGAGTTACTATGAACCATGACATGTCACTATAGTGTCATTATTAAAGGTTTTTAAAAATTAGTGCTACAAATTTGATTTGCATACCTCTTTGTACACGTTTTTTACACATTTATGTGCATACCCCTTTGAAAATTTTAAGTCTATGCCAGCCAACCAGGAACACGTGCATTTGGCTTGACCGCTTTGGTTAGACCTTAGGGCCATTCCAACTTATGGCGAATTTCGTGCACTGGTCAGACCTGAGGATTTTTGCTCGTTCTTGCTTGGTCGACTTAATTCGAGTAGGCTTGTTCAGACCTTGGACCCGAGGCATAAAATGATACTAAACATGCTCTCAAACATTATTACATGCTGACTAATATTTTTTTTACAAGTATCATAAATCTAAGAGTTGCATTAAAATGCAATTAGCGCTCAACGCTTAACTCTTGCCCACTTGTTTACGCCCTGGTCAGACATTTGGTAATAAGTGGGAGGTCAAGTTGGATCTTAGTCTTAATTAGTAAATTAATTGTGTAGTTAATTCTATTAAGAATTTAATTATCGGAAATACTAAAATTAAACTTTCTATGTTCTGATTATTTGTGTTATTGCAACATAATTCGTAAACGAAAGTTTGTTTTCTCATAGAAGACAAACATGGTCTCTTTTCCGAGAAAGAAAAGTGATACTTACTCCTATCTCTTCTCATTGGTTGACAAGAATAAGATAGGGTTATAATTGAATTATTATCAATTATATTTAAACTCACTTTTAAATCTTTCATTGCCCTCTTTCGGTTATGAAATCTTTGAAAGATAAAATATTTTGTGTAACTAGAGTACATTTTGTTTATAGCTACCAAAATAATGACATCTTGCACTTGTCACGATGTATGAGTTTAAACCGCAATGAGTAAAGAAAATTGCTAGCAGGTCTTCTAGGTATATTTTCTTGGACTCATATTATTTCTTAAAGTGTTAAACACCCTTGTGGCCATGCAGACGATAAAGGAGGAATTGCATGCTAAAATGTTCAAGTTAATGAAAGCATGAATGGCTAGTCCCTCATCTACATAAGTAGAAATTCATATACTCGGTTCAATACCTAAGTACATTGCTACTTGTAGGCATTTTGAATAAATAGGAAAGTAAATAAATCGCTATTTGCTTTCTACTGGTAATGTAACACTTTCAATGTTGACAAATCCAATGAGAGCTTTGCTTTTTTACTACTGAAATAACATTCACGTTATGATGTCAATTTCAGTGGGAGCTACAAGATTTATTTCTTTGTTAGTTGCCTTTATTATTTCTAGCTTGCTTTGAAATAATTCATTACTTTCCGAATATGAACGACCGTAGTTTAAGGAAAATTGCATTTTGTTTTATAGATAACCCGTTGCCTTTCCGATGTTGCTTTCTGAAAAGTTATCTATAGAATAATAATCCACAATTCCTTATTAAACGTTATGGCTCGAAATCTACTTGTAATATCTATGACACTATCATATTGTTTATACAATCGAGCGCTTGTCGTA
>BQNB010032939.1:0-47183 GCA_026074375.1 Tanacetum coccineum
GGTACTGGTGTTTGTTGCAGATGTGTGATGAGAGGAGTGGGTGGAAGAGTTGTTGCAGACAATAGATGTGGCTCGGCAATAGTGGTGACCGGAACATCTACCAATGAAGTTTCCTCAGTGTTAAGAGTAAATATTAAGTCAATACCTATATCTAGACTAGGGTTGAGCATGTTAGAAACGAAGCCAGATGACACAGAAAAACTCTGCTGTTGACCTTCAGGATTAACCGGAGCGGTGATTATCACATGAGTGTCTTCTGTTACTTGAGTTCCTAGAATATTATGTAACAACCAGAAAATTTCGGAAATTTAAATGACTATGCTACCCTTTGACTTTTTGGGTCCGACTTGACTTTTTGACTTTTGATCTTTTATTATCACATAAAAACGATTACCGCGTAACCGGTAAAATTTTCAAAACATATCTTAATAATAAATCATATCTATTATTACACATCTCTCATGTGCAAATTTGTTTTTAACATATTTGACTTGAAAACGAGAAGATATATGTTATTCCTAAATTGACTTATCAAAAACGACCCGTTAAATCGCGTTTTCACGACTCGGACTCTAAACCAATTTGATGTAAAATGACATTCCGGGCAACTTTTTAGTTTTGCCCGAGACCCGAAAACAAGCAGAAAATGACCGAAATAACCTCGCAAAATTTTAGAAACAAAAACAACGCGTTCCGACGCGAAAATAATTAAATTATATTTAATTATCACGTTTTATTAAATAAAAATAACTAATAAATTATTTAACAAATTATTCAAAAGCATTTATTAAAAACGTGAATATTCAAGTTAGAGTTTTATTTTACAGACAAAGCTTACCCGTGATACCAAATAAATAATAAGCATTTTAAATAAATGTTATAAAACATTTATGAAATAGTAGTCATGTAAATACTCATTTTCGTAGGAAAAACTATTTGGAAAACAATGACGCAACTTTCGTATTTTTAATCGTCCGTTAACCAGCCTAAACGAGTCCCGAACAATTATTTTATAAAAATTTACACTTTTGGCCCATGTGGAAATATTTTCAATATTAACCCTAAACTATTATAAAATTATATATTACTTAAACACACTACACATACAAACAATCCATCTCCTCCCTCTCCCTTTCAAAATTCCGGCCACCAGAAAACTTTCCGCGAGTTTTCCGGTCAACGCCGTCGCGTCGGCCGCCACCCAAAATATTTAAAATATGTAGATTCTCCAACCATTGAGATATCCGATCTACGGGACCACGCGCAGCACGCGGCCTCCCCTTGTCCCCCACCACCAGCGACGCCACTGTCACCACCAACAACATCTTCACCACCTCCATCACCCCCATCTACCACGCACCACCCCCTCCCCCTCATCACCGCCACTAACTCCACGACAACCACCACCATCATCTCGTCACCCTCACCTCCACCTCGTCATAACCGCACCACCATAGGGTGTGTTTGTTTCTTTTTATTAATAAAGGAAGTAGGGGCGTTTGGTTGTCTCATCATAGGGGTGCGTTGGTTTAACCAAGAACACCGAGAGGGGTGCGTTTGGGGTTAACAGCCATAGGAGTGTTTGGTTGTGGGGTTAACAGCGTAAAGGGTGCGTTTGGTTCTGTCATTAACTACCAAAGGGTGTGTTTGGTTTAGGTTATAACAGAATAGGGGTGTTTGGGTTTAAGATAAACGAAAGGGTGCGGTTGGTTTGCTGTTAACAGCCATAAAGGGTGCGTTTGGTTTATTAACGTAGATTGGTGCGTTTGGATCTGAGTTAAGCACCAAGGGTGCATTTGGTTGTGATAGAAACACCAAAATAGGTGCGTTTGGTTTGACAGAAATCAATAAGGGTGCGTTTGGTTGCGCAGAATCACAGTTAGGGTGCGTTTGGGTAGGCCGAAAACCGAATAGGGTGCGTTTGGTGTAGCAGTTTCATCATAAGGGTGCGTTTGGTTTAGCGAAACAACAAGGGTGCGTTTGGTTTATATAAATCAACAATAAATATATCGTAAAATTTTATAAATATAAAAACCGGATATATTGGTGGTTTTAAATGGTTAAATAAATGTAATATTTATTATTCGTCTAGTTAGATATATATAATGATAGCTATATACTTAATATATATATATATATATTATATTTTTATATTATTTTATATATTACTATATATATATAATAAGAGCGAGTAATTGCTAACACAGATTGATTGAACAATGATTAAGTTTTATAGTTTTAGATTGTTTAATTTATATAACTTACAATAACAGTTAAACGAACGAGAACTGTATCTTTTTACAACAAAGGCAACTAGTTTAGTTAAAAGTCGTAACGAAATACTAAATTATAAAAGTATTATAATTCTCGACTGGAAGATAAGGTTATAACTTTTGTAAAAGCTTTACAAACATCGGTTACATGATTCGTAACATTAAAACGTGCGGTTATTTTTATGCAAGAACGCTTTATTAATTAAATTGGTGATTTCCGAAAACGTGTCGAATTATGTTGTTTTGATTATTTTTCTCATGGTTCTTATATAATACTTGCAAGGTATTATATACTTTTATTTTATTTTCATATAAAATACATGTCGCGTATTATATACACTTCGTATTATTCTTTTGGGTGTTTGTCTTTGTCATATAATTCACGATATGAATTATACACTTGTTCATTCTTAATATGTAATATATACGGAATATATTACACACTTTGCGTTTATCTTTCGATTTATTTTATTTAACCAACCACCAAACTATTACAACTTGGAATCTAAATCTTTTATCAACGTGTCGCGTTGACGTAACCATTCATCGGGAAACCCAAATACATTATCCTAGGCTAGTGGGTCTTAGCCGTTAAGAAACCGCAACTTCTTGATCGAGCCGTTCCGGTTTTCCGTTTGTGCTGTGCTTAAATATGCGCATTCCCGCCAATCTTCTTAACATGCGATGTTGAGGTTTATAGCCCCATGTTTTACTGGTTTTACATATATTTTTGGGGTGAGAACATGCTTGTTTGCAAATTCATTCACATGATTGACTTATGCTTGTTACATGATCGTTTACAAATTGGTTTGCATACTCATTTACATAGTTCGCTATGGGATACATTATTTGACTTCATATTTGGTCACAAATACATACTTTACTTTTGAAATGATTACGGATTAGCTTAAGCGGATTGAACTGATAACTACAAGTAAATGCCCGGGTGTTCTTGGAGGGGACACCTGCGAGGGGCACATATTCATTACTGCCCGGTGTTCTTGGAGGGGACACCTGCGAGGGGCACATATTCATTACTGCCCGGTGTTCTTGGAGGGGACACCTGCGAGGGGCACATATTCATTACTGCCCGGTGTTCTTGGAGGGGACACCTGCGAGGGGTACATATTCATTACTGCCCGGTGTTCTTGGAGGGGACACCTGTGAGGGGTACATATTCATTACTGCACGATGTTCTTAGAGGGGACACCTGTGATGGGTCATATGATTTTTCATTTTCTGTCGGGTGTTCTTGGAGGGTGCACTAGCGATGGGTAATAGTGCATGGTTTCATGAACTTTGAGTATTGTATCATTGTTCTTATACAAAATGTATTTTTACTATGCCTTGAATAAAGTGGCAATACATACTTGAAACATTTTGGTGATACACACACATTTATATATATATATTTCTATATATAGTTTATTATATTATATTTATCTTATATATATATATATATATATATATATATATATATATATATCATCTGCGGGTAGGGGGGTGGGATTTGAACAATTACGTTTAACTTCTATCCGTACTTTTTTGTGACTATTTGGGGTTTGTAAATTGTTCATTCTTACTTTACAACTATTGATTTCTAAAAATCATACATTTTGGAAGGGATATTTAAGGATTTTAATAGGTCTATATCACACTTTACAGAACCTTGGTTCAACATTTATACTTAAACAAATCTATGAACTCACCAAATTTATGTTGACACTTTTTAAGCATGTTTTTCTCAGGTGAATTAGATGCTTGGCCTACTTGATGTGCACTGGAGTCTAAAATTGACAAGATTTCATTTATTGATTTCTACTTATATTCAGATGATCAAATCTCGTTGGGTTGTTTTCAAGCTTTTCATTGTGATGCAATTATGGAGAACAAATTTTATTTCAATTTCTAAAGGAAATCAACGAGATTACTTTTCAAACGACACATTTAGAGGTCGTTCTCTTGTATCTAGCGCTGTGTATTATGAAGTAACGCCCCCGGACACATTTCCGCTGCGACACATTTTTAGGGGTGTTACAGATTGGTATCAGAGCACTGGTTATAGAGAACTAGGTTGCATATTTTACCCTAGACTATAACGTTTTCTCAGCATTGATCATCACTGCCAACTTTTTTCAAAGTGCATACACACTACTTGCTTACTTGCTTAGGTTACTTGTTACCTTAAGTGCTTACATGACATACATATATAATATATATATATATATATATGCTTGCATCCCTTTTGCGTATATCGTACGTTTATTTATATAATAGTTAATTATATAAATACTATAACATTTCTTAAGACATTGTGAGTTGCACAATGGTCTCATTTTACTGCTTAGACATTGTGGGTTGCACAATGGTCTCATTTTACTGCTTAGACATTGTGGGTTGCACAATGGTCTCACTTCGTTCTCAGACATTGTAAGTTAAACAATGGTCTCTAAGAATATTTTTTTTCTCCTCATAACTTTATACAATATCGTATTACGCGAAGGCCGTCATAATTTTTGTTTACATGGAATTATGTATGAATCTAAGTATTACAAGTCTTGTATGGGCGGGACTTGTAATATGAGGATTGATATGATAATTGCTATGTTAACAAAACCCGTCACAGTTCTGTTTACATGGGATTATGTATGAATCTAAGTATTACAAGTCTTGTATGGGCGGGACTTGTAATAGGAGGATTGATATGATAATCGCTATGTTGACTCGTTCATAGAGACCTTTTCTTGTTTTCTCTAGCAGAGTACTCATTACCTATCTTGAACTCTAGGTCGATATTTTTTGGTTTAGTTTTACTCCTCCCACCTTCAAAGACGAGTTTTAACACTGCTCATATCATTAGAAGCACATGCATCGTCATGTTATCCATCACCTTGAAGGTTATGTGAGTACGTGTATTGCATCGGAAATTATTAAGTAGGATGATTTATAATCTCTTTATTTGAAAGGATTGGGACGCCTCTTCAGTTAAATAAAGAAATTGTAAATCCCCGAACCATAAGTTTATCATTTCTTACTTACATAAATTAGGACGCTCCTTTATGTAAGTAATGAATTATAAATGAGTGGGCTTAATAGTATCCGGTATGAAACGAGTACGAACTCGAACCCGATAATCACCGAATCCGTTAAAGAAGATCTAGTAACTCAATGTATCTTACCAACTCAGCAGTATTTGAAGGCTCACTTGGGAATAGCATGATCTCATTCTTAGATATTACTTTGTGCCGTTGCAAATCCTTTGCAATCACTGAACTTATTCGTGGAACTAACAGATTGTACCACTTTGAAATAATGGAGTGGATTTCATCCTCGAAAAAACTAACGATGAGTTACTTATTTTGCCGTCTATCGCATAAGCTCTTCCGCGAGCTCCACCCATTTGTTGAACTTTATTATGGGGAAATTATTTCTCGAAATGTCCTCACTCTCTGTATCCCATCACTATTTGTTATAGTTATTATTGTTATGGTTGCTGTTGTTGGGTCCTGGAGCGGTCACAGCTTGTACAACTTTATTCAATAGGTAATGCAACCCTACCTTAAACTAGATAAACATCTATCGACGAAAGAGATAGTCAGACTATTCATTTCGGACCACTAGTACGAAGACTTAGGTTGCGATACATCCTAGTACTGCCTAAGTAAGTTGGATACTTACTTCAATTAGCCTCGTCCGTTACTAATCATCGAGCATTACAGATATCAGAAACGAGACTCCGTCCTGGAACATTTAAAACTTTATACAGACAAACTCACGCGACTACACATTTCCCTTCGATGCTTTCACTAACAAGAGACTCTCCTTATAACGCGTTTATATCAGTCATAGGACCTGTAAGGATTTCGAGATACCTTTTTTTGATGGATTAAACATCATGGTCGAACCTAGTCACACAATCGGTTAGCGCAAATTAAATCTCGAGACGAGATTTCTTTAAGGAGTAGGTACTGTAACATCCGGTAATTTTCAAAATTTTAAATGACAATTTTACCTTTTGACTTTTTTGGTCTGACTTGACTTTTTGACTTTTGGTCTTTTATTGTCACATAAAAACGATTACCGCGTAACCGGTAATGTTTCGGAACATATTTAAATAATAAATCGTATTTATTATTACATATCTCTCATGTGCAAATTTATTTTTAAACTTATTTGACTTGAAAACGAGAAGATATATATTAATTTTCTTAGTTGGCTTATCAAAAACGACCCGCTATAATCCACGTTTTTCACGACTCGGACTCTAAAAGTAATTTGATGTTTTAATCAACATTCCGGGACAACGTTTTAGTTTTGCCCGAGACCCGAAATACAGTCAGAACGTGACTGAAATGCCCTCGACAGATTATAGAAAACAGGAAATAATTAAATTATATTTAATTTAACACTTTTTTATTAAATAAAATCATTTTAATAAATTAGCATCATTTTATTCAGTAAGTTTGTTGAAGAGCAATTATTCAAGTAAAAGATATTTTAGCGGACAAAGTTTTATCAGTAATATACAATAAATAATAAAGTTTTAAATAAATTTTATAAAAACGTTTGTGGAAAATTAGTCGAGTGATATCTCGTTTTTATGGGAAAAATTATTTTGGAACATCAATGGTGGCAAAGGTTTGCGTTATGAATTATTCATTAACTAGTCAAACGAGTACCCGAACCATTATCTTCAAAAGTTCACTTATGGTCCTTTGGTTATATTTACTACACCTAACCCAAAAACTATTAAACATTGGTCACTTTTTATATTAACTTTTTATATTATATATATATACTATATATATATTATTATATATATATATATATTAATATATATATATATATATATAATTTATATATTAAATAATACACACACACACACATAACACTCCATCTCCTCCCTCCTCCCTCTCAAAATTCCGGCCACCGGAAAACTTTTCCGGCGAGTTTTCCGATCACCGCCGCCGCCGTCGGCCCGCACCAAAAATATAAAATTGTAGGAATCTCACCGATCTAGCGTTCCGATCTAAGGGACCACGCAGCCGCCACGCGACTACCTTCAGTCCTCACCACCCAGCCGACGCCACTGCAACAACCAACAACTCATCTTTCACCCATATCACCCTCCATCTACCACGCACCACCACCACCCCCTCGTCACCGCCACCAACTCCACGACAACCACCACCATCACCTCGTCATCCTCACCTCCACCCCGTCACAGCCGCACCACCATATGGTGCATTTGTTTCTTTTTATTATTAAAACAGTAAGGGTGCATTTGGTTGTCTCAACATAGGGGTGCGTTTAGTTTAACAAGAACACCGAGAGGGGTGCGTTTGGGGTTAACAGCCATAGGAGTGTTTGGTTGTAGGGTTAACAGCGTAAAGGGTGCGTTTGGTTCTGTCATTAACTACCAAAGGGTGTGTTTGGTTTAGGTTATAACAGAATAGGGGTGTTTGGGTTTAAGATAAACGAAAGGGTGCGGTTGGTTTGCTGTTAACAGCCATAAAGGGTGCGTTTGGTTTCATAAAACGACCAAAGGGTGCGTTTGGATCTGAGTTAAGCACCAAGGGTGCGTTTGGTTGTGATAGAAACACCAAAATAGGTGCGTTTGGTTTGACAGAAATCAATAAGGGTGCGTTTGGTTGCGCAGAATCACAGTTAGGGTGCGTTTGGGTAGGCCGAAAACCGAATAGGGTGCGTTTGGTGTAGCAGTTTCATCATAAGGGTGCGTTTGGTTTAGCGAAACAACAAGGGTGCGTTTGGTTTATATAAATCAACAATAAATATATCGTAAAATTTTATAAATATAAAAACCGGATATATTGGTGGTTTTAAATGGTTAAATAAATGTAATATTATTATTCGTTGTTTTAAATAAATAAATATATATATATATATATATTATTATATATTATATATAAAACCGCGAGGTAATTGCAACACGGATTGATGAAAAAGGATTTAGTTATAGAGTTTTAAGATGGTTTTAATTATAAAATATACAAGAACTAGTTAAACGAACGGAACTATACTTTTCAACAAGGCAACAAAAATAGTTTAGTTAAAGTCGTATCGAAATACTAAATTATAAATGATTATAATTCTCGACTGGGTAGATAAGGTCTACTTTGTAATGCTTTCAAAACATACGGTACATGATCGTAATCATTTAAAACGTGCGATTATTTTTATGCAAGAACGCTTTATTAATTAAATTGGTGATTTCCGAAAACGTGTCGAATTATGTTGTTTTCATTATATTTTATCATGGTTCTTATATATACTTGCAGGTAATTATATACTTTTATTTTATTTTCATATAAAATACATGTCGCGTATTATATACACTTCGTATTATTCTTTTGGGTGTTTGTCTTTGTCATATAATTCACGATATGAATTATACACTTGTTCATTCTTAATATGTAATATATACGGAATATATTACAAAACTACTATTTTAGCGGGTTTTTTTATTCCTTTGATTTATTTTATTTAACAACACCAAACTATTAAAACTTTGAATCTATATCTTTTATCACGTGTCGCGTTGGACGTAACCATTCATCATGGGAAAACCCAAATAATTATCCTTGACTAATGGGTCTTTAGCGTTAATAAACCGGCAAACTTCTTGATCGAGCCGTTCCGGTTTTCCGTTTGTGCTGTGCTTAAATATGCGCATTCCCGCCAATCGTTCTTCAACATCGATGTGAGTTTATAGCCCCATGTTTTACTGGTTTTACATATATTTTTGGGGTGAGAACATGCTTGTTTGCAAATTCATTCACATGATTGACTTATGCTTGTTACATGATCGTTTACAAATTGGTTTGCATACTCATTTACATAGTTCGCTATGGGATACATTATTTATTCATATTTGGTCACTAATAAATCTTACTTTGGAAATGATTACAGATTAGCTTAAGCGGATTGAACTGATAACTACAAGTAAATGCCCGGGTGTTCTTGGAGGGGACACCTGCGAGGGGCACATATTCATTACTGCCCGGTGTTCTTGGAGGGGACACCTGCGAGGGGCACATATTCATTACTGCCCGGTGTTCTTGGAGGGGACACCTGCGAGGGGCACATATTCATTACTGCCCGGTGTTCTTGGAGGGGGACCTGTGGGGGTACAGTTTCTTTACTGCCCGGTGTCTTGGAGGGGGACACCTTGTGGGGGGTACATATTCATTAATGCCCGAGTGTTCTTGGAGCGGTACACCTGTGATGGGTAATATGATTTTCTTTACTGCTAGGGGTTGTTCTTGGAGGGATCCACCTACGATGGGTAATAGTCTCGGTTTTATGAACTTAGAGTAATTGTAATCATTGTTTTATACACACATGAATATTTACTGTGCCTTGAATAAAGTGGCAATACATACTTGAAACATTTTGGTGATATATATATAAATATCATACATGCTTTGAACAATTGCGGTTCAACGTTCATACGTACATTTTTGTGACTATTTGGGGATTGAAATGGTCATGCATACTTTACAACTATTTGATTTCTAAAAATCATACATTTGGAAGGAATTAAGGATTTAATAGGTTCGTACACCACTTTACAGAACCTTGGTTCAACATTTATACTTAAACAAATCTATGAACTCACCAACTTTATGTTGACACTTTTTAAGCATGTTTTTCTCAGGTGAATTAGATGCTTGGCCTACTTGATGTGCACTGGAGTCTAAAATTGACAAGATTTCATTTATGGATTTCTACTTATATTCAAATGATCAAATCTCGTTGGGTTGTTTTCAAGCTTTTCATTGTGATGCAATTATGGGACAAATGTTATATCAATTTCAAGGAAATCAACGAGATTACTTTTCAAACGACACATTTAGAGGTCGTTCTCTTGTATCTAGCGATGTGTATTATGAAGTAACGCCCCCGGACACATTTCCGCTGCGACACATTTTTGGGGGTGTTACATTTTACATATTCTAAATAAGATGAACAACAATTTGAGTCATTAGACACCTTAGAGTTTGTAGGAGAATTTGAACTTGTTGAAGAATAAGCCATGAGAGCAAAATTGGTTAGACCTTCCTCTGCTTGGTCACTCCAATCATAGCCAAATCCATCACACTAAGACACTAAAGCATTTGAAGTAGTTTCCTCAAAAAAAACTTTGGGGGGGCCCAAAACCAAAACTAAAAATTATAAAAAAAAAACCCCCCTTCCTTGGGTTTAGGGGGGCTCCCTGTTCCTCACTTTCTTGATTCCTGGGTGCCCCGGGACTCCCTTGCAAAGTGTCCTCTCTTATGGCAGTTGAAACACTCTACCTTGGACTTGTCAAACCCAATTCTTTCTTTGTTGTCCATGTCCAGCTTCCTTCTAGTATTCTTCAGGAATCTTCTTGCCCTCATAGTCAGCATAGCAATGTTCCACCTCAAGTCCATCTCTTCTAGATCTTCAGGATGGATTTGTTATAGATCTTCATTATCAAGCTGTGGAATACTTGGTTGGCTAGCAAAAAAGGAATAAAACACAGCATCACTTAAATTTTCAACAGTTGTTGAGCTATCAGCAGCATCCTGAGTGCTAGTAGTATTAACACCCTGAGTAGTATTAACTGCTCTAGTTGCACTGTTAGTGTTGTTTGAGGACAGAAAGGCTACATTATGTGAGTTTGTGGTTGAGATAGATGTCCCTTTGACCTCTGATTCATAAGCCTTCAGGTTATTAAAGAGGTCATCCAAAGTCAATGTCTTAATCTCTGGTTTGTTCCTCCACACAATAGTATGCATAGTCCATTCTTGTGACAAACTTCTCAAGAACTTCTGATTGATGTCTTCTTAAGGGATGACTTCACCATGCATCTCCAGTTGACTAATTAGCTTTTGAAGCCTTTCATAGGTTTGCCCAACCACTTTTGTGGTGGATGCAACAAAGTTTTCATACTGCTGCTTCATAAGATTTTTTTGACTCTTCTTTGAAGCAGTATTACCTCTAAATTTGTTCTCAATAGCCTGCATCAGTATCTTAGCATCCTTGTATGATTTGAACTTTAATTGATGCTCATTAGGTAGGGCCATCAATAAAGTGCTTCTTGCCTTCAACTCTGCCCTTATTTGTGCCTTCTCTTCAACACTTGTAGGAGGGATACCAGTCTCCTTACCATCAACAGTTTTTGTTACTATGAGTGCATTACCATTTTCTATGATCTCCCATAGAGTGTAATCATGCACTTTAGTACTGCTCCATCCCATCTTCAGGAGATCAACTCACCAGGTTGGAGTATGGGTAGCTTGATGGTTTGAGTAGATTAAGAATCCATTGCTTCTTGAAAAAGTAGATCTTGTGTGTAGTAAAGGTTCTTCTTATTCAAAGCTTCTCACAAGCTCTGATACCACTTGTTGATCCCAATAGAATAGATCTTGCTTAGCTTGTATAAGGCTAAGTTGTATTGAATAAATTCAAAACAACTATGATAGAAACTTTGATTGTGAATATCAAAGACTATGCGGAATCTAGTCAATGATACTAAGAAGAATTTCAATGAAACAGTAATGAATAAGATCAATAACAAACAATTTACCAAACTTTCAGCCTCAATATAATACGAACACTCTTAATAGTGTTAGGGTTACAAAACCTTGAAGCTAATTGATATCAAAAGATTTCTAGATATCTAACTCTATGCCCTAGCATCTCCTTTTATACACCAATGAGTCCTAACCGGCTTATAATAATTTCCTAAATTATCATGATCTTCTAAAAAACAACTTACACATATCTTTTACAAAAATATCTCATGCTTATCACATAAGCAATCTTTATCTTTTCTCTGATAAGTCTTTGATCTCTTCTCTGTCAGCATAAACTTTTCCAGGAGTTGTAATCTTTAATCAGTTGTAACTTTCACACCAACAGTAGTAACTTTTGTACCAGCAGCACTAACTTAACAGTCTTAACTTCCACTTAGCAGATATACACTCCAAATAGAATCAAGAGGCTTTTAATCCCAACACTTCTACTTCTTTAGAAAACCATAAAAGAACAAAAAGAATCTTCTTTCTACTTTCTAAAAGGGCTTACTAGTTGGGAGGGCGTAATAACCCAACTACATCAGTACCAGCATGTTTATCTGCAAGTAAATAAAGTCTGCTGAGAAATTGTTAAAGACACAGGGCTACAAAGTCAACCTCGAGGACTTTCGGACTACAAAGACTACTGTAATTCACTTTGTTTTGCTTGTAGGAAACGTTGTAACTAATTCACGTGTGACACCATCTTGGAGGGAGATTGTTAGCCTTACTATTTTGTAAAGCTGACATCTTACACATGAATTAGATTATGTTAGGAACACGAAAAGTGTCGGTCAATTCCATTATATCATTAGATAGCTCGTATAGCAATATTTGGAACCTTACTAGGCTAGTTATCCTAATCCCAAGGCAAATCACCATGAAAGCCAAAGCCTTAACCGGCCACCAGGAGGTATATAAACCATTCCCATGCTATGGAAAGGGTGTTGGTTGTTCATTTCTTACACATAGTTATCAAACATTTTCTTTCTTACTTTCTCTATTTAAGTGTTCATCCAACCACCTCTCTTTATCTCTCTAAACTCTTCATTAAATCTATAGCTTGTATGTATTAAGAAATTCTACAATTGGTATCAAGAGCCATGGGTGTTTGTAAAGGTTTTGTGTGCGTTTGTTACTCGTTTTAGGCGTTTGGTAGTTCGAACCATACCAAAAGATTTTCATATTTTGTGGGTTTCAAACCATAAAGTTTGTTACTTTATTGCTCATTTACCTTAGTAGAGTCTAGTTGTACAAGTAAATCCTAGGAAAAACTTTAAATTCTTGATCCTTTTAAGATTTTTTTTCAAAAATAGGCTTCAAGTACTAGAATCTTGATTCCAAAATTTTCATGTCAAAAATGTTAAAGTTTGTGTTTTTAAGGTTCTAATAGTCTTAGATAGGTAAGAAGTACAAGAAAAATTGGGTAAAACGTCAAAAAGTGAGTTTTTTGTAATTTTTGTGTTTTGAGTTTCGTAAGTATTTGGACGAATTATACGTGTAGGCGAGATATACGTTAAGGCAAATTAAAACCAGAATCACAAGCGATTAATACGTTTTTCTAGTCAGGGATTTATACGTCATAAATCTCATGTGATAAATACGTGGTTCATAGGCGAATTATATGTTATATTTATTTGGGCGAGTAATAGTTAATAGGCCCCCCCGCAGCCAAGCGACTTATACGTGTTCTCCTTAGGCGAATTATACGCTCTATACTAAGGTGAGATATACGTTACTCAATTAAGGTATACATCATCATTTCAGGCGAATTATATATTGTTCTTTAGGAAATTTATACATCAACTTTAGAGGCGATTTATACATCATTTGTTTGGGAGATTTATTCGCTTTACTTGGGTGATTTAATACACTTTCATTTGGAAGAATTAAACGGTTGTCTCTCTTGATATGTAAAATCCATGAAAAATTGATTTCCCGGTTATTATCAAGAATTGTAAATCCGTATATTATTCTAAAGACTCAATCACTTTAATCACAAATCTCACTTCACACAACAACCCCATATCACTATTCGAGCATCTTCTCATCAAACACATATAAAAACAAAATGAATTCAATCATTCCAATTGGTCAAAAGAATACTCTTGTTGAGTACATGATACTCTCTGGTGCTGACAATCGTCTACCAATGTTAGACAAAGACATGTATGATTCTTGGAAAGTAAAATGGAGGTATACATGCAAAACAGAGAGAATGGAAGAATGATACTTGAATTTGTAGAACACGGTCCACTTATTTGGCCTAATATTTAAGAAAATGGGGTGACCAGAGATAAAGAAATATATTGAAACTGTCCTGCTATAGAGAAAAACCCTAGTGCTAGATTGTGATCTCAAGGCAACTAATATCATTCTTTAAGGTCTACCATCTGATATTTATTCATTTGTTAATCATCACAGAGTTTCCAAGGATCTATGGGAAAAAGTTCAACTTTTAATGCAAGGTACCTCTTTGACTAAGCAGGAAAGAGAGTGTAAACTGTATGATGCATTTGATAAGTTTACTCCACATCAAGGGGGAATTACTTTGTCAGTATTACTTGACATTTACTCAGCTGATCCATGACATAAACATTTACAAAATGAAATTGGAGCAATTTTAGATCAATACCAAGTTCTTAAATAGTCTTCCACCTGAATAGAGTAAGTTTGTGACTAATGGAAAACTTATAAAAGATTTGCACACTACCAACTTCGATCAGCTTAATGCATATCTTGAAGAACATGAACTCCATGCAAATGAAGTCCGTATTATGCGTGAACGCAGTCAAGATCTACTTGCACTAGTTGCGAATCATCAGATGACACCATCTCACTTCAACACTTATCAGTCTTCATACAACAATCCACAGTTCCAACAATAGTTTTCACCATCTCAGTCTCCTCAATATGGATCAATTCATCCCATACAACATTACTCAACTACTTATCAATCCACACCTCATCCAACTACTTATCCGTCAACACCGTATCCTAATGTTTACTCATCCACAGTACATCAAGATTCTTGTTCACAACCACAATCCATTCCTTAAATTGAATATATTATCTCTACAGTTAATCAACAAACACAACTTGCTGAATTTCCTCAAATAGACTATGGTCTAGCAGTTCTGGTGTTTAAGCAAGGAGATGAACCTATTGATGCCATTAACAAAATAATGTCATTTCTGTCTACTGTCGTCACATCTCGCTTCCCAACTACCAACAATCAGCTAAGGAATTCTTCCAACCCAAGACAACAAGCAACTATTCATGATGGAAGGGTGACTGTTCAACCAGTTTAGGGGAGACAAAGTTCATTTGCTGCTAGTACTTTTAGAATAAGGGCTAACATCTCAGGAACAGGTGGGAATAATTCAGGTCAACAAAGGGCTGTGAAGTGTTTTAACTACCAAGGGGAAGGTCACATGGTGATACAGTACCCAAAGCCAAAGAGGAAAAGGGATGCTACATGGTTTAGGGATAAAGTTCTTCTGGTTGAAGCATAAGGATCTAGTAAAATTCTGAATGAGGAGGAATTGGAATTTTGGCGAAGACCTGAGTTTGCATGAAGCCCAGTTACACAGACGGGTCATTACACACAATGCAGCGTATCAAGAAATATTTGAGGATGGCGTATGATTCTGACCAGTGAACCGACTTCTCTATATCCAAGGCAGTTCTTTATGGCCAATTTGTCTAGTTCCGAAATAGATGTTATTCTCCAAGGAACTTTCACTCTGAAAACACTCATAATGATATGCGGTAAATCAAAGTGTTCAAGAGATCCATTATCTGAACAAACCATCTTGTGAATTATCTAGAAGAATGAGAATAACAAGTGATAGAAATATTCAATCCCTATTTATTCTCAGTATCGTACTTGCAACACAAATGCAGCTGTTCAGGATACAAATTCTCGCACAATAAGATGCCATGATTATTATCTGTGTTGGAACAACTAATCAATCAATTAACTAATTGAAACAAGTCAATAAGGAACAAACTAATGCCAATGAATCCTTATCTGCTGAGCTTGAAAGATACAAAGAACGGGTAAAATTGCTAGAAGAAAGACAAAGTGTGGATTTAAGTACTTAAGAAAAGCTTATAATGGATGATATAATTCGAGAGAAAAATGCACAGTATGCGGATTTTGAAAAAGAAATTAACTATCTTAAACAAACTCTTTATGAACAATCAAAGGAAAGGGAATTGTTAACAAAAACATTTTATGTTTTCAAAAACGAGTCCAAGGAAAAGGAAGATAAGAATATTGATAAAGAAATTACTTTGGAAAAGAAAGTTAAGAGATCTGACCAATATGTTTGTAAAATGGGTCCAATCAGGTAGCAAACAGTGCACTGCTCACGAAACCACAAGTTTTCTATGATAACAATCTGAAACAAGCTCTTAGTTTTCAAAATCCTTTCTATCTTAAGAAAGCTCAGTAGATTAGGCCAATTCTTTATGATGGTAGTGTTATTGCTAAGGAAACCAATGAGATTTCAATTGTTGATTCTGAAGAGACTTTGTTGCTTGAGGAAGAGAATCGATCCAAAATGCTTTTAAAACAAAGTGATCACAATTGTCCTTAGAAAAGAAGTTAACATAAATTAATTAATTATGCTAATAAAATAGATTATCTGAAGATTTTGTAAACGATTTGTCCATAACAAAATGTTTGATGAACCAAGCTTTCTGGCTACAAAATTCACAACCCTAAACTGACGCAATCTGCTTCTTCACTGATAATATGAAGGCTTCCTCGGAACTTCCTAAGGTAAAATGACCTGGTTAATGCAAGCCTTAAAAAGCATAAAATACCCTCTTGCCAATTGACAATGAATGAAAAAGCGAATCATGCCGATACTTTAACAGAAATGGAATGGGTGGTTTAAACACACAAAGCTAATTTTCTAAAAAAATAATCCATTTTTAAACACCTTAACATTACCATTTAAATGTTTTTTGTGATAAAGAGACTTTAAATGAGATAACGAAGTACAAAGAGTTTTAACCAGATGGAAGCTGTTGTTCAACAGTATCACATAGACAAACAATGCTTTGAAATTCAAAAGAAATAATTTTTGATTGAAAACGATCAACTCTTGGATCAAATAATCTCTCAAGATATTTTGAATATTGTTGTGAATTCTTCGTTGGTTATACATACGTCTGAGTAATGTAGAATTCTTTTGTTGCTATGAATGATTTTGTGAATTATGTGGAAATGTGCAACAAGTGTCTCAAACTTGAAGCTGAGCTTATCAAACAACATAACATGGTTGAAAAAGATGAGTATAATAGACTTTCAAAAAGATTTTCTAAACTTGAACAACACTGCATCTCTCTTGAACTTGCAATGCAACTTAATAAAATAATTTTCACAGAATAACACAGTTATGAACCAAACAAGCTTCATTTGATCAATTATTTGATTGAACAATTTGAAAGCTGAGCTTCAAGCAAAAGACACAACAATAGAGAAGTTGAAGGAAAACATTAAACGTTTAAACAAAACTTCCACCACAAACTGTGTGAAAAAGGACATAGATGAGATTGAGACCATCAACATAGAACTGGAACATAGGATGGAAAAACTAATTGCTGCGAATAAGCAATTTTTGAAAACAAACTATAAACAACTCTATGGATTTCCAATTAACCTCACATGATATGCGTGCTAAATAACATGCTATTAATCGTATAAATAAAAATCTGTTGAAATATGACTGATTTTAAACGCTTAACTCCAGAAAAAGTTTTGAGTTATAACATCATTAAAAATATACACTTAAAAATAAAAGAAAGGACATGAGTTTATAATGTTGCCTACGTGTCAACGCTAACCACAAATGCTACCAGAAATGAATAAAGCTTGACCCAGTAATTTTTAGGCTCCAATGTTAATAATAACAGGGAAAGCCACGAATACTACCTTAAGTCAGCACTATGTAACAAGTTATCTATTCAAGAAGAGATAGTTGAACAAGCCAAATCACTAAATCCTTTAGATAGTACATCTTACTCTGCCTGTAAGTATGTTAAGCTGATTCAAGAGTTGCTAGGATATGTTAGAGATACTTGCCCTGATATTCACAAACCTAGTGAGAAATTAGTTGATGCCACGCCTATCAACTAAAATAAAACAGTTAGGTTTGCTGAACCCATCATATCATCAAGCACATCCCAAAAATAGTTAGGCTTTTCCCAAACAAAGACCAAATAGACCACTAAGAATTCTGTGTCAACTTCTACAGGAGTAAGTCGGACTACTAAATCTAGCAGGTCAAAGTCTACAAACAATACAAAGAATGATAGGATCTTGCAGATTTCAAGTAGTACACAGAAGAAGAATAAAGTAGAAGACCACTCTAGGATAGTTAAGTCTTGTTTGATTAAACCAAATTGTGTTGTTGAACCTTCTGGAAATGCAAATGTGCAGCATTCCAAATTAAATAAAAATTCTAAGCTAATGTGCGTTAAATGTAATGGTTCTATGTTTGATGCTAGACATGAATTGTGCTTTCTTGAATTTGTTTCTGATATGAATGAGCGTTCCAAATCTAAGTCTGTTAAGAAAGCTAAAAAGAAAGAAGATGGAAACCTACAGGAAAATGTGTTTACTAAAAGTTTATATAACTGGAGACCCACAAGAAGACTTCACATTAGTCAGGAAATGCGTACCCTTTAACTAGAATTACCTCTACTAATAAAGTGCCTCTTAGGGAACCCATTCCTCTAGAAGTAATTGCACAAGAATCTGTAGTAACTAAGGTTTATACTAGGAGATCTAAGTGAACCTAAGACAAAATGGTTCTAATAGCAAACCTAAGATTGCAAAATCTTGATTTCCAACAAAACGAACCTATACATACTCGAGGGATCAATACTTCAGTGCTCCATCTACTTCTCATCTTCTGTCGACTCATTATCCAAATTATTTATGTATTTGTGACACCGAATGCTCAGTAGCACCTGACTGAGAATCGCTTCTCTATCTCAAACCAATTTTGTTAACAATTTCTCGGATCACTGTCAAAGTTCGTAACAACCAGATTGCAAAGATTATGGGGTATGGTAACTATCAGATAGGGAATATCACAATATCAAGGGTTTATTATGTAGAAGGATTAGGACACAATCTATTATTTGTTGGTCAATTTTGCGATTCAGATCTTGAAGTAGCTTTCAAAAAACACAAGTGCTTTGTTCGTAATCTGGAAGGTGTTGATTTACTCTCAAGATCTCGGGAAAACAACCTTTATACATTGTCAATAGGGGATATGATGGCATCTTCTCCAATTTTCTCCTATCGCAAGCCCAAAAACCAAATCCTGGTTAGCACCGACGACTGTCACATTTGAACTTTGGTGCTATTAATCATTTGGCAAAAAATAGTCTCATACGAGGTCTTCCTAAATTGAAATTTAAAAAAGATCATCTGTGTTCGGCATGTGCAATGGGCAAAAGCAAGAAACAATCACATAAACCTAAATCTGAAGACACCAATTATGAAAAATAAATCTTTTACACATTGATCTTAGCATGGCCCAGCTGATGCCAGTAAAATGGAAAAAGTACATCCTGTGTCATTGTTGGATGATTACTCTCGATCACATGGGTGAAGTTTCTCGCATCAAAGGATGAAGCTCCTGATTTCATAATTAAGTTTTTGAAGATGATACAAGTTAGATTGAATGCACCTGTCAAGAACATTCGTACCGATAATGGAATTGAGTTTATCAATCAAACTCTGCGTACTATTATGAAGTGTTGGTATCCCATAAGTGAAACATCGTTGCATGATCTCCAATAACCAAATGCGGTCGTTGAAAGGCAAAATCATACTCTTGTTGAAGCTACTCGAACAATGTTAATCTACGCAAAAGCTCCTTTATCTTTCGATGGACCCAAGGCAGTGCGCTACCTAACGGTTCAAGCATGTTAGCACCCATACCCGATCATTATACGGCGTCGCCATGGAAAAACACCTATGAGTCTCTTACATACAGAAAACCCCGATCTATCTTACCTTCATGTCTTTGGAGCACTAGGCTATCCAAACAATAATAGTGAGGATTTGGGCAAACTTTAAGCTAAAGATGATATAGGCATTTTCATTGGATATGCACCCAAGAAGACAAGTCTTACCGATCACACCCTAAGTCCCCCCCGAAAAGCATACACTGAAACTACCATGACAATTTGAAGAGCTGACGGCTAATGCTTTATGAACAACTCATTTCAGGACCCGCTTCAATCATAGACTCATACAACATACCAGTCCTAGGACTCGTTTCAAACCCTATTCTTCAACAACCTTGTAATCCACCACCAAGAGACGATTGGGATCTTATGTATCCGAACCTATTTCGAATGAATAACTTTAATCCTCCAGACAATTGCTGTCTCTCTAATTTCCAGTCGCGATGCTGCACCAAGAGCTGTTGATTTAGCAATTCCCACCTTGTCTACATCACTTTACCAAGATTATCCATCCAACAAGTATCCCTCAACGATAAATCAATAACATACACTAATTAAATTCTTAAGCTTTTGAAGAATCACCAAAAACACCACAATTGCCCATGAATGAACCACCTTCATGAATCCTCTTCATGAAGTACTACGACTTCTCAAAGGATCATCATCTAATGAATACTCAATCCACTCATAACCAGTGCAGAATCATTGGTAGATGGACTAAGGATCATCTATAGCACATGGTAATCGGAAATCTTCTCATATTGTCCTCTACTAGAAAACACACTACAACTGATGCCATGTGGTGTTAATTTTGATGGCCATCCTAATGTTTTTAGAACCAAAGAACCTTTAAACTCTGTAAAGACTGACCCGTCATGGATCGATGCAATGAAAGAAAAATTCCTGAATTTGAAAGGCTACAAGTTTGGGAATTAGTGCCGTGTCTAGACAAAGTCATATTGATCAAATTAAAATGGATTTACAAGATCAAGACAAATGAATTTGGTAGGGTACTAAAGAATAAGGCAAGACTAGTTACTCAGGGATTCAGGCAAGAGGAGGTTAATCGATTTCGATGGAATCATTTCCACAAGATGCAAGAATATAGGCACTCACGTAGATTACATCTCAGCGCACAAGACTATTATCTCCTTCCAAACAACACAATTTACATAGACCAATGATGATCCACAACGGAATCGCCTCACAACGGCTTCTCAAACTCTCTGTCAATCTTAGATCCCCACAAGAGTGATACAGCAACGCGTCCTACCAACACCGAGAATGACACATTCTTCTCCTATGACATCCAGCACCAACTCTATTCGCATCGTGTAACTAGCATCTATAACGAAAGAAGCTCTCTACTGGTATCAACAAAGCAACACGAGCAGTACAACATGCTGTCCGGATATTCCTCATTTCACAAGATATCTTTAAAGGTGCAGTAGAGCCAATACTCTTCACACTAAAATTTCAGGAAACAACTTATTATTGGTACAAATTTATGTTGACGATATAATATTTGCATCCACTAATACTGCTATGTGTAATGAGTTTGCTAATCTGATGACCACTAAGTTCAAGATGTCGATGATGGGGCAGATGTCATTCTATAGGATTACAAATCTCTTAAAGTCCTAAGGCTCTTTCTAAACTCAATCAAAATATGCTTATGAAATTATTAAAAAATATGGTTTGCTAACTAGTGATTCTGTAGACACACCTATGGTGGAAAAGAATAAAACTGAGATGAAAATCTACAAAGTGACACCCATGTGATCCCTAACACTTTACCAAGGCATGGATTGATCCCTCATGTATCTAAACATCCAGTAGAACATGACCTTATTATGTTGTCTGTTAATGTGCCCTTATCAGGCAAAAGCCAACCAAAAATACTTAAATGCGGTAAATGGACGCTTTTGATACCAAAATTGGAACCATTAACATGGTCTCTTGGTACTCGAAGGATGCTGGTATGTCTCTAACCAGCATATGGTAGGAATGCAGATCACTGCAGGAGTCCAGCATCACTAGATGCAGGTCAATCAGGAAGCGCATAATTCTTAGGTGAAAAACATGTATAAGCTGTCTTACCAAGACACTAAGGAGCACTGCGATATGAGTACCAGAGGCATAATAAAAAAAAAGTATTGCCTTATCTTTAGTTGTCTCAAGAACCTGATAGATGCGTTCATCAAGATAATAGATTTATGGTTTTCAATATCAATAAGTATTCCTCTAGACAACTGCACAACAAAAAGTGTGATTTGCTCTATGCTGCAACAACGTTCAAACATAATAAGAGCCAACACGATTGATGTACACATACCCATTTTATAAAGGAGCATGAGTGGAGAAGGAATAGTGGAACATCTACTTTGTTCGTGGACGAAAATATCAACTGGCTTGACATCTTACCAACACTTTCAAGAGAAGATTCAATTTCTGATCGAAGAAGCAAGTTTGAGAAACATGTCTCCGAAAATGCTAAAACGTCTGACAGAGGAAGAGGACAAGTAAAGCTAGTTACTCGTGGTATATCCTATATCATATATACTTAAGAAAACACAAAACACACCAAAATATTTTTCTTTTATATAATTTTTTTCAAAAAAGAAAATAAAAATTAAAAAATTAGAAAAATATAAAAATATGTATCTCTGGCATGTCTTCTAAAAATCAATAACATTTACGGCCTTAGAAATGTCATTTAATAATGATACGAAGCTGTAAATGAAAGTTCTAGCAGAAGTCTTCACACGCTCTGTAGCCACTACACCCTCTCAAACACGTTCAATTCTGCTCACACTTGAGTCAGAGTCAGTACAACTAGACAGCGCAGTGTCATGCTAACAGTTATCAGAGGCAGAGCATTACATCTCAAAGAACAACATACACTCTACCTATATACCTTCTTCCTCATCTGGACGAGCGAGAGACATAGAGCTCTCTTCTCTGACCATAGCGTCTACTCCTATTCTTTCATGCAACCAATTATGCTATGATTCTGTGCTTATCATTATGGCTCCAACAGACAGAGAGCTGAAAACGTGCCACTCTTTCGTTGCTCGTCACAAGATAGCATTTATCTCCAAAACACAAGATTGGCAGCCGATTTCTTGATCGGTTTTACACTATTAGTTAAACAGTATAAGGTATCGTCTAATGTGAGTTGTAGACAGTTAGTCAAACTCCCAGTCTCTTCGACACAAGCGAGTGTTGAGTGACACAAGTGTGGTAGCACTATCACACTACTCTCACTATACCATATTAATGTCGAGACAACTACATCTCACCGTCGTTCTGGTGACAACACACACACATCCGAGAAGGGAATAGATGAGGAGCACATCATCTATTCAGATAATGTGAAGTTTTCAGATGACACAGTCTGTATGATAATTGTGAGCAGTCCATGTTGGATCTAGGAACACTCTGTGGACTCAAGTTCTGCATCGCGTACATATCACCGACAAGATTTTGAATCGAATTATACAAGAGGAGGACAAGTCACGACGTACTTACGAGTTCATACTAACGTAGTATGCGAGAGAGCCAGTTCTCAGTAGTTTTACTTAGAGCTATCTATCTCTAGTGAATTCTCTATAGCGAGATGGATACATTAATGATAAGGGCCGAAGAGGTGCGAAGGTTACGAGTGCGAGAGTTACTACATAGAAAGATCGTTCTTGTGGGTGTTGATGATTTAATTGATTAGTTTGATATTGTACATTAATTACAGGGATATGTAGGTTGAATTTTTATTTAGATTAGGTAACAAGGTATTTAGGTGGTTGTATTTGTGTTTGGATTTTTGTGAAATAATTTGGGATTGTGAATTATAGTTTTTGGGGACATTTATATTTATTAAAGTTAAATATTTTATGTATTTTATGTAATTATTTAGATATATGTTGATGAGGTATAAGATTAATGGGGAGTTAATAAATGATTGATAAATTATTGAATGGCATGCTCTCTCACATCACATAGAGAGATGCTAGATAATTTATAAGAAGAAGCTGTCTGTTTGCTCACCGTGAACCATCTGGGTACACGAGCTTATGTTAGGATGATAATTGTAACACATAGATTCAGATTTGAGATTGGCTATTGATGATCTTTAATTGAACATTAGTGAGACGGCGTTACTTTCTACACCACGATATAGTATGGGCAAGGTAGAGGTCCTCGGGAACACGACTGGTTATTGCATCTGAATCTAGCATAGTGTTGTATCTCCAGAAGACTTATGGTGGGGATAGGGGTTTGGTAATTTTTGTTTAGTTGTATAGTGTTTATGGGTGGTGTGTATGGGGATATGTTGTTTATGGGGGGGGAGTGTTTTAGTATTAGAGTTATGGGAGGTGTATGGGTTTGTTATGGGTATTTTATGTTGGTGGGTTTTGTGTTTAAAAGTGGTAACCACATACTTGATGAATTTATTAGAAAAATTACAATTTGCTTGAAAGTATATTTATTGTATGATTTATATGTTAGGGTTTTTATTGGTTTTTTTGTACCTTGTGGAATGTTTGTGGAGAATGGCATGTGTTAAAATGTATTAATGTGTGTTTGTTTATTTATGAGAAGAGAAGTTTGTGGGTTATAATGTCATTTAAATAAATAGTTTTAAGGGTGGTTGAAAGGTTACGTTGTGTTGTATACGTATCATTCGTTTGAAATATCTAATTTAATATATTCATGTGTTCTAAACAAAAGATTTATACGCTGAAAAATGTTAATAAATTGATTTATTAACTTTATATATATATATGTTTTATTAGTGTTGGTTTTGATAAGAGAGTTTTACTTCTGTGATTAGATAGAATTTATAAAGTGTAGTGGTGTAAGCTAAGCGATTTATAACGTGTATGTATAAGAGAAGCAATTTATACAATAACGTAAATCTAAGAAGATTTATACATATGTTCTATAGACTAAGGCGTTTGTATACACTGTCCTTTATAACTTAGGCGATTTATACACATTTGAATAACTAGCGATTATACAACATTAAAACTAAGGCGATTTATACACTTCCTAGGCAAAACTATACCAATTTACTCTAATCATTTATATACATATACAATTTAACTAGTTGAGCTTGTTTTGGGTATTTTCATCTATGTGTTATTCTGAGTTTACCTAGTATGACTGAGATTTGACCATTAGTTAGTCTGATTGACCTTATTTGATGACTTTCTATGATCTATGTCTTGTGTTTATGTTAAATGCCGGATTCAATGTGTTACAATTGTCTAGCTGTATATATCTGCGATGTTTATGAACTGTATTGAGCATATCTTAGCAGAACCATGAATCCTAATTCGCAAAACAAATTGCCTCTCGAAAATTCCTGGTGTGTCTCTTGAGGCTAGACATCACCATTGGCAAAGTGCAAGCAAACAGAAAATAATGTTTTCAAAGCCACAAAGAGAAGCCACGTATCAAGTAACTTTGGATGCTCTAAAGCTCAGTCCTTGCTATCTCGCATTCCTAATCACTGCTGAAGTTCCAGAAATCTACACGCATAAGTTCTGGAATTCAGTTAACAAAGTTCAAAGTTCATCATCATATCGTTTCAAGATTGACAACAAGAAGTTAAAAATAGACGTTGAAGTAATTCGTAAACTTCTCCAGATTGTCCAAAACAACCAGATTAACCATTTGATATAACCTCTCGTTTACTGAAAAGAAGAAATATGTCATTCATCGATGAACCCATGATATACATGAAACAATAAGAAGACCATTGAGCGATGTTATCCCCCACTTTTATTGGGTAAATCTCATGTTGTACAACAAACCCGATGGCGCTATTGGGATGTTCATATCCTTACATCGGGTTTTAAAAATTTTATGTTTGAACTCTATCTGAATTGGTCATTGATCACATGCATCAACCCTAGAGAACATTTGCAGCTGTCATCAACAAATGCATTTCCGAGAAAACCACTAGACTTGATAAACTTAGGTTGTCAAGAGCTCAAATTCTGTGGGGGATGTATTACTGCAAGAATGTGGATTTTTTGAACTTTGATGGCTGTCATGTATGGTCAAATAATTAGATTTATCAACGTTTTAAAAATTTATATTTAGCCACAAACCTAAAACAACATTTACGAGCATGTATCCGGTCAAGATAAGTTCGCGGTAATAGGAAGTGGTCGAACACTAAGATTGAAAATTAATCCTATAAATTACTATCAGTATTTTAATTAGTTTATTTACCGGTTAAACCTATGCTATGTACGTTGTCTAATGATATGGGGGTTTCAGCCTGAGAGACTGGCACAGGTTTGAGGGAAACAAATACCAATTCAATACATATAAACACAAAAGAAGAGAATTAGAATATAGAAAAGCGGTAAACAAGCAAAATAATATAAAACTGTATTAACCATATTAAATCGGTTTCCAATGCTGGTTTTGTTTGTTTAAGTGCAATGATTTACTTATCTCGAAGCGGCATATCATTCTTAAGACTTAGGCGAGACATCATCCTAAGACCTAGACACGATTAATCCTGTCACAATTAAACGCATCCTCATAAAGCATCATTTAGATTAATTAATAATCTATCTTAGAGAATTAAGCAGTGGTGATCCTTGTTAAAACCCAAGGCCCAACACGAAACACTACCCCACTTATCTGTACATCGCGACACTCGTACAAAAAAAAAACTCTGTATACATCTACTGGTAGTACCCTACTTCAAATCCATACTCCGTACAATAACAGCCTACATGCACTCAACACCATCAACGGAGTCACCTATCGTTTGCAAAAACACTATCAGCACCATAGTCAAAAACACATAAAGACAGACAAACGTAATTCAGATGAACTCCTATTGGTCAACCAAAAGACATAATGAAACCTGATATGGAGACTAACCTTGGTACTAGATTACTTGGTCTTAATCACTAGATCCAGAGGTAGAATGATAGATCGCATATTCAAACACATAAGCAAGTATGAGGTGATAAACATAATTAAACAATCACCAATAAATAAGAAATCATTTTTAAAACAAACCATACGTTGAACTTTCATAAGATGGCTAATAACCCCGAGGTGATTAGCCCACATACCAATGTTAATTATACAAAGCATAATCAATCAATTAAAAATCGAACGATTAGATAGTAAAAATTACACAATACAATCTTTTATGGATTCATGTGATTAATGCTTGACCTTATGTGGCCTGAACTTCTCTTCTAACATTCAATCACTTCAGTTAGTATGGGGTATAAATAAATATGATATTGCACACGAAAACTCGTTTTATGAAGTCTTCTATTTCACAGTGTCACTACAAACAGCGACCACACACAAATCAACGCCGTATCCAACAAGAGTATGATACTGACGTATAGACTCGGGTTCCAATGTGAGCGACCACAGCGCTACTTACACAGCAATAACATCTCTTGTAATCATTCCTCCAAATTTACTTGATTTACTGTATCTTCGAATAGTTATCTTCATGGATACGACGTATGTAGACAGAGTGAATACGCCGTATTAGGAATTGGTCAAACGCGTTTTCTTGTGAAGTCTTGGCGCAGATACGCCGTATCTCTTTAGTTGGATACGGCGTATTGGTGAAATTTTAGCAATCTTCAAATATCTTCGTTTTAGCTCCAAATTATGCGCCTTTTAGCTCGTCTTCACAAAACACTCCTGAATTACTGCATTTATCAACTTTGAAGTAATTAAGTACCAAATAATGTAATAATTATATAAAAGTGGGCAAAACAGATAGGATAAATGATATAATAAAGTAATGTTATTTGATGTCATCAAATATCCCCCCACTTGAATCCTACTTGTCCTCAAGTAGACTTTAGAAGAAATCGGTTATGATAATAGCGTCCTAACCGAAGTGAACTGTCATTTCTGTTTAAGCGTCGTTTTGTCCTAATAACATGTACATAACCAAGCTCCTTACAAAATATGGAAATGAAAACACTCAGACCAATCAACTAATCTAGGGTGCAACATTTAAGTAGTACGCTCAATTGCTCAGTCGTGATTAACTTCGTATCATAGGCTTGGCAAGGATACACATCTCCATCGCTAAAGCTAAGGAAGAACAAGTCAAAAGCTAAATTGGGTTAAGAAGGCTTAATGTTAATCATTCAACAATCTTTCACCATAACGTAACCTAAAACACCAACAAGGCAGTTTTCATACATATACGATACGGCCAAAACTACGGAATAGACAATATACAATCCAGAACACTCCCTGTTCTTGTTTAACAAGCGGCTAGGCAACAGAAAGATATAGGGGTAGGGAGTTGCTAAACTTTCATCGAAAGACATCAACCAACAAGGCATCCCCCGAGCTAAGAACATGCATACATGGCCGTAACGACGAAATAGACATGCATGCTCGAACAAGTCCTCGTTAGAGTAGACACTAAGGTTAGTTGCTAGGAAAGGAAAGTAAAATAGGTGTTAAGTAAAATTCATGAAATAAATAGATTAAGTCAACAAATAAGGTACCGGTTTGCTAGTACCTTCCCTCGACCCATTCCATGACAGAAGACACGAACATATAGACAAACGGCCTAGATTTCCAAATGACAATAGACAACCTAAGAGGCCTCCCATAACCGGTTTACTTCCCTTACATCCCGCTCTTACAGATACTTTTTACATAAGTGGGTGATATTGGCGCACTTTATTTACAAACTTTACATCGTTCGATTTTGTAACGGAATTAACGCATAATCGATCCATCCAAGTGATTCCTTCGGAATAAACTACTTTTGAACCGACTATTTTTCTTCCATCTTATTTTCAAACAATACATCATAAAACCTCGTTTGGTTTCACCGTCATCACTACAAATTCATACCTATAATCTTACCTTGTAAATACTTCTTCTTCAGACATATCATAAATCACGAAAGTAGCAAAACTTACGAGCTACATATTTTTCCCATTGCATTGTGCAATTTCCCGACCATTACAAAGATAGAAAAATTTCACTTTGACACAGGAAATACAAGACTTTACATGAAAGCAACTAGCAACATTGGTAAAATAGGCTTAATCTACACGGTAGGCTAAGGTGCAAAGGTGTAACGAAACATATAATATGGTGTAGAAAAAGAAAGAATGGACGTCAACAGGTTTTCTAGGGATTTTAACTCTAAAAAAAAAATAATCAAGGGTTACATGGGAGTTTAACACTAACCAGTGTGATAGTAATATTAAACGACATGTAGCTATTAGGTTAAAGTCCTAGAAATTTATACAGTTGAACATGTTTCTTCCATCAAATCCATAATCCTAATCAATTGGCGTCTGGAGTGATATACCAGGACAATTCTAAAAGTCCACTACATCACCGACACACTCATAATTTTGTGTAATTTTAGTAGACAGTTGGAAACAGAATAGGCTTAATTCTCATAATATGTATCAAGGGTTATAGTGCGCTAGGTAATGTAACTAGTGATTTTTACAAAAGTCATGCTAATTTTTTTTAATTTGGCCTATTTTTAAGCACGTGAAAAGCTGAGCTTGCATGTTATTTTGTAAAAAAGAAGACAAGTACGTTCTAATTCTCCATCCCTCCACTTAAATTATACAACGTCCTCATTGTATAGATAAAATAAATAATAAGGAAGAATATAATTAAAATGGAAAACTCCTTGATGTTTTGCTCGTGATAATTCTCCAAGATGAGTCCTTGAGCAAAAAGTGTGTTGACTAGGGCTTTAGTATGCCCGGATAAGTTCAACACATGTCTTTTTCAGCATATACCATATCATAGTTTTCCAGTATGGTCCATTAATAAAAGATTATAAGACAAGTGCAAAATTCTATCTCCTACAATGGTACAAGAAAAAAATTAAACACACAACTGTACAGGTTACTAATACGCCGTATCCTAAACCCTAGGATACGCGATTGATCATGTAGAAATAATTAAATATTGGAAAGTAATATATTAAGTTTAAAACGATGAACGTCCGACCACTCTATACTCAGACCAGAAGGGGTTCGATAGACGTATAGAGTGTACTGGAAAGACAAGACTCATGCAACAAACAATTAAAATGCGAAAAACAATTAAAATGACGGGTTGTCTCCCAGAAGCACTTTTGTTTCAGCTGGTCTTTAAGTTTGACCTTTTTCCAATTTAACCCCATCCTTGTAAAAACAACTAGGTCGAACGGGATGCCAATGGCACTTACACATACTAGATATAGAAAATGAATGACATCCCATCGCTAAGATGATTACAAAAGTCCATATATTAACATTTAGATTCTTGATAAAAAAGTTTTAGTTTAGAAAAATTTAATTAGATAGTATCATGACCTTTTTCCAAATAGCGCTTATTTGACCCTTGGTATCAAACATTTATTACTTAAGGTGATGGTATACATGACTAATCCCCCAAAGTTGCTCAATATCGATTTTATCATTATCATTGTTCGTATCTGATTTTAGATCATCAGGATAAATCACATTAAAAGGAAATAAATCATTTAAGTATAAAATGTTTTGTTCCTTTTCATCACATTTAGACAATGATGTTTCATTTTTTAAATTAAATTCATCGATATGTTGAGGACTTTCAGTAGGTTGCATTTTAAGAAATCTGATTTAGAACGTTAGAGCATCATGTAAACATTGGCAGAATTCATCTTAAAATCCTTTAAAAAGAAGTCTAATCATAAAGTAAACTGACCTCAAGCTCGGGTGTCGAAAACAAAGGCATATTGACTTTATCATTATCATTTTCGAATCCATTTTCAAATCGTTGACATAAATTATTTTATAGGAAAATGAATTTTCGTCATAAGAAGAAATTACTGAGTGTAATCTTCCCTAGCACAAGTCAAACAATTGCTAACCTAGGTGCGAAGTCGGCTTTCATATTGGGCCACCAATATATCTTTTATCCTGTCCCTGGTACAACTTGTCAGAAACCCGAAGGATAATAGTATCTTGATTGTGGAGACTCGTGCAAGATTACAGTCCTCAAGACACACAAAAACAGGTAACCAACTCAAACCTAAAAAGCATAATGTATCATCGAGGTCGGATTCGTCAAGACGGATATTCTAAAGTCAATTTTCATTTGTTGTTAATAGGACTTACCGAAGGTTCCCAAGATAGCGACTTCTCTATATGTAATGATCAAGGACTATAGCGGGAAATTCGGATTAGTATAGTTTTGTAAAGACAAGATCGTCCCATCTCATAATATTCCATATACTCCGAAATGTTGCAGGTTTGCCAATAAATTATGTCTCACCCGACTTAGAGCTTGCCTCCTCTGAAGTCTGATGTATTCTCTCCATAGTGATATTAGGGTTTGTCCATTTTTAACCAGTAAAAAAATAGCTAGGAAAGAAAATAGTGTCAAATAACCTAATAACGCCGATATTGCCGTAAACTGATACGCCTATAGATGATAAGTCGAATATAATTCGATTGGTTAGAAGAATTTATACGCCGATCCAAAAGATGAATAACGCCGTATAGAGTATCAACTCTAGAATGTGTCATGCAAAAAGGCCCCCCCAACCTTTTTGGTAAAAATAAAAAAAAAAAACACAACAAAAGCACCAAGAACACACAAAACGCATAATTATACAATGCAGGAAATTAAACACACAAACAAGCACACAATGCGAATAAATGCAAACAGAATTTAAATAATTAGATTACACTAAACTAAACTAATTAATGGTTAGAAATACTAATAAGAATAAGGTTTAATTTAATTTACTCCCCGACAGCGGCGCCAAAAACCTGATAGCTGTCGTGTAGGGTCAATAAATTTGAGTTATGCAAGTTTTACATTTATATTTAGCCGACATACCAATAGCAACACATTAACGCGAGCAGTGTACCCGGTCAAAGATGACACATCTATAGCCGTCGCGTTAAGGAGAGGCAGGGTCCGAACACATAAGCTGGCGAAACTCCTCACTCTTCTCTTTCTATCTCGTATATCTCTTTCACCTGCAATCGTTCTATGACCGCGGTTTAAACTATCAATGTACGTTGCTAATATAGGGCGCCTTCTCTCTCAGCCTGAGACTCACTACGACGCCGGTACTCTCACAGATGCTACGTACACCAACTACTACATCTCTCCCAACCTCGAACTAACAAAATCACTACATAGCTCATACGTCTCATCGAGTACGCAGAACTCTCTCACACAAACACGAAATCACGGCCCCCAATACACAATCTGACACAGAGACACAAGCTCGTTATTAGCTCTCTCACATTGCTATTCATCTTAGCGTGAGCCTCTCTCTAGACATGCTCTTTTGCTTCCTGCGTTTTAGTGCAACTACGATCTTCTATAGCCCACATTCACAGAGTCTAATGCCTTACCCTCTACCATGTTCTTAGAGAAATCTACAGCGAGTCTCTAACCATCGTAATACTCACACCTCGAGAGCCAAACGATCAAACCTAACCTGATCAGAGACAATAATGACTCAAATACTTATCTCACAAGTAAGCCAGCCTTTCTCTATCGTAAGATCTATCTAGCTCATTATCTTACTTGTCTAATATTCAGCATGGATGTCAAATTCAATATAGTCACGAGCGTGAGTTATACAACATTGTTTTTACATCTCACACAACCGCAAATTGATAGGGTAATTTTAAAAATGTAGAGTTTGGATATGGGGGTTTTCATGTTAATGTTGTACAAAATAAATTTTATGATGTATCTATTATGATGATTTATTTGAAAGATAAAATAAAAAGGGATAATAACAGTGTGTGTAATTATGATATTTGTTAATTGTATAGTAGTAAGTTAGTGGAGTGAATTGGTAATGGTATTAGTGTTAAAAATAGATTATGATAGATAAATGGTTATAGTGTTATTGGTAATTATATAATTGTTATGGTTGTTTGATAGGGAGATTTGAATTATAATTTTTATAGTATTGGTTGATATTAATTTGTAATAAATATAAGTTTTTAAGATAAATTGATTTTTATATATTTAAATAATTTTTTATTTATTGTTGTGGATAGTCATTGTTTTAGAAATAAAAATTTGGTTTTTATTTGAGTTATATATATTTTGTATTTAGGGTTTGTGTAGATGGTTTATGTAATAAGTGTAGTATTTGGTTTAGTGATAAATGATGTAATTGGGGATGTATTAGAGTATTATTGTAGTATTTTATGAGTTGGGTGTTTTTTTGTTGTGTTGTAATATTGTTAAATAATTTTGGTGTGGATTATTTTATTGTGTAATAGTATTTGAATAGTTAAGGACGTATAAAAAAGTAGAATATGAGTATTGGATGGAGTAGTTGGAGTGAGAATATTGTTAGTAATTATTGATGTGATTTATTTAATTTTGTTAGTTGTTTTTATGTATATTAGAAGTGGTGCTTATGGATTAGGTGTTGGTGTAAAGAGTGTTTAAGTTGGGGTTGGGGTATTTAGATTTGTATGTGTTGTAGTGAGAATTTAGAAATTAATATATGAGTTGGATATTGGATTATTGTTGAATTTTTAGCAATCTAAAAATTATTCGTTTAACTAAAAAGAAGAACGCATTTTAGATAGTCTTATAAAATAAATAACATGAATTAAATAATTTAATAATTTGATGATTTAGGACCAAATTATGGCAATAATTATATAAAAGTAGCAAAACAGATGGGATAAATGATTATAGTTAAAGTGATATTATTTGATGTCATCAAACCTTCCATTCCCTAATAGTTAGAGCTAACACACATATTGGTGCTCTGCACACTTTGCGAGCTGGCACATCTCAAGAGTACACACATCATACTCTATATCACCGTGAGGCTCTAAGTTACTCTTCAAACTATTAATGAAGTTAAGACGATCTATAACCACCTCAATAGATTCACACACACTTGACAAAGTGTTCAGTATACAGCGAGTAGAGCACATCTACACTTGACATGTTTTACGCGGAGAACAACAACAAAAGAGCTCGATTATATCAATCATATTGATAATGCGAATCTTCTGATCACTTCTGTTCTACATAGAGGCACTTGTAATATACGTGCTCACACTAACATATTTAATTGATGTAGTACACATTCAAGAGTACTGAGGTAGGTAGAGCAGTATTCTCAGAGTGATATGTGTGGATCTGAGTATGATGTGTCACACACGATTACATCTCTGAGTAGCGTAGCATCGTCTTTTGTGGCTAGCAACACGCAGGAGTGTTAACGTACACTAAGAAGTATTGTAGTGTATTAGCAGGTTGAATGAGTGAGAGTTTGTGTCACACCTGTTGGACATTGGTGATGAATTGTTCGACTTTGAGGATAATATTAGATTGTAGGGGAGTGAGGGAAATACACGTTTTGTCAATTTCTATTGTGTTGAAAGGAGTTGTTGTTCATGTTAAGAATACACTCCTTATGTTTGTGGCACAATGGATTTTGGAGTTAGGGAGGAGGAGTAGAGGTTGGGACGTCACACACGTCACTGGGGGATGATTGATGATGCATACGATATGCGAGTGAGTTGTGTAGGTGGCTTAGAAGTAGACATAGGATTTGTCTGTACATGCGAGAGACTTAGAATTTGTGAGATGTGATACTCTAGTTGGTTTGGTGTTTTTAGGTGGTGGGTATCAGCTTATTTTCAGATTGATGAGATTCTATAGCGTGACACATCTTTGTCTGGAGTAATTTGTTGAGATGTATTATCGTTGTGTAGAGTTAGTACGAGATACTCTGTTACGAGTAACTAAGACTCTCTGTATGGAGTTTGTTGGTGGCAGGGGAACTGTGACACACGATATGCAGAGTAGGATCACGAGACACATTGGGTGCAGATGAGTTAGTTGATCTAGTTGTAGTCATTTGATGAGTAATGAACATGTATAGTGTATCTTGGGAGTAGTGGGGTATACCTGGATCTTGTAAGTGAGGTGGGAAAGTGGTAGTTGTTATTGTGGTGTGGGTGTTGGTTGATGGGGGGAGTGTGGGTTGTGGTGGTGATTGTGGGGTTATGTTTGTGGTGGTTTGGTGTGGTATGTTGGTGGATGTTTGGGTGGTGTGTAGACACAGATTCTCATCATAGGGTCCGAGTCGTATATGAGATCAGATAGTACAGTGTTATTTCACATTGGGATAGGTATCACGTGTTTGGTCAGAATTGACACTTTGGTAGGTGGGACATTTAGGGATGGTATAGAGTTTAGGTAGAGTTTTGTTGTTTTATGGTGGTTTGGTTGGATATTTATGATGGGTTTTTTATAGGTTGATTGGTGTTTGTGGTTTAGTTGATGGTTGTTGTGTTGGTGGTTTATGGTTTTGGTTGGTATTGTTTTATGGTTTGATGATTGTTTTGTTAGGGTTTTGGGTTGAACTGTGTGTAGGTGGAGAGTGATGGTTGGGGAGATTGTTTACGGATGTGGTTATTGGAGGTCTTTTGTTGGATATGGGGACATAAGTTAGGAGGATTTTGTATTTGGGATTTGATTTAGGGGAGGGTATTAGTACTGATTGGTTATTGTATATTAGTGGGGTGTTTGGAATATTGATGTTTGGTTGAAGAGTATTGGTTGTGTTGGTAATGGGTATTAAAGTTTTTAGTGATAGGATTTGATAATAAGAGGAATATGGGGAAGGGGTATTTTTGAATGAAGAATTTATGATGTATGTTTAGGATTATTATGATTAGAATGTTGGGATGAATGTGGGGGCACGATCATATTTGGTAGTAATAATTAGAAAGGGTAATTATTAGGTTTAATTATATTAAGGATGGGATGGATCACAACACACGAGGATTAGTACAAGTGTCAGATCAACACTGTTGTGTCAGTAGGATCTGTTAGATAGAGGTGACTTGATGTGAGTAGAACTATTACAGATGAATAGACTTGGTATTCTAGTTGCATGTTTAGATAGAGACAAGAGCACACTTACATACACATAATATTTGAGAAGTCTTCTCAGAGATATGAGACAGGGTAGCGTATTACTCTCAGATTCTACAGGTACGTGTACGTCATGACATATTGAAATATCTTACTCACAATTTCAGATAGGGAGTGTCGATCTATCAGTGACGTAGATCAGTTTACAAGTGTGGAGCGCAGTGGCTGAGTATTGGGGGAACATTTTATTTATCATAAGTTCGATATGCACTCTGACTGATGGTCTCTAGAGTATTAGAGGTGAGCGTCATTATTTTTATCTATTCAGTATGTTCATAGTGCAGTGAGGAGTGCATGTGAGGAATGGGGTGGCGGGTTGTTTTGATACGGAGTTTGTTACATCATAGGATATGTCACGTCATTGTCTCAGCATCACTATTTCTAGAGACATCATATAGGCGAAGACACTTAAGGTAAGGTTGTATCACCAATTACATTTCATTACAACTATAGTGATTTAGTGGGATCTATACGCACAGAGTGTGATTATATTGAAGAGAGGTGATGACTTGCTTGATATCTTCTGCACATATGTCACAGTGCAACGTATGAGGGTCAGTCTATTAGTATCATTTCACTGTGACACAGGCATATTCTCAGACAGTATCAAGTGTGACTTATGAACAGTATTGAACATATTAGAGTGTGTGATATCATAGTTGAGGGGGTTGTGTATTACTTTGTATCTGCACAACACGGAGGGTGTTACTATTGTATGAATTCACATTTAACACTGAGTGTCTGTGTTATCTTGAATTGAAGACACAGGGGACTCTGACAAGACACTACATTTGCGAGGTGTGAGTAGTATAGTATATAGATGGAATCTCTGATGATACACACAAGGGGAGTGTGGTATAAGCACTAACACTACAGAGGGTATGTGAGTCAGGGGATGAATCTAACATGACAGAGCATGGTCTTTTGACAAGCTAGGAGTTAGTCTCTCATTTGGATCAAGACACACTATCTCAGTGTTTCTCTCTTTAGATATAGATAGTGATGTGTGTTGTAGCCCTACAATCAGGATGAGTACAAACAAGGGTAATCTAATTGACAGTGTGATGTGTCTTGTATTCTATTGTTTGTATTGATTGGTGGTTTTGAGTGATTTGGTAGTTGGGTTTTGTGGAGTTTGATTGAGATGAATTTGGAGAATTGAGGTGGATTTTGATGAGGATTGGAGGAGATTATTGTGTTAATGGTGTTGTGGTGTTGGATGTGATAGTTGTGTAATATTGTGGGGGGGGGTTGTTGTGGTTGGGGATGGGTATCTATGAGGTGGTTGTAATTATTTGAGTGAGGGAGTGTGGGGGTGAGGGGGGGTGAAGTGGAGAGATATCGTAGTTGATGAGGGGGGTTAGAGTGATAGCGAAAAGTTTGGTTTATTCTAGCGCGAGATGTGTCGAGAGGGTCTCTCATCTATACTATATCAGGATAGTGAGATGTTGAGGTGGGTAGGGGTGAGAGGTTTGTGTGAGATATATCTGTATAAAGTGAGAGTGGTTAAGCGTATATTACACATTTATCTGAATTCTATAATGAGATATCGGGTTGTTGATATATATATATACACCACATATTTTGGGTGGTGTTTGTGAAAGGGGAAAGAGAGGAAGGATAATGGGTTATTGGTGTGGGGATGGGAAAATGGTTGTATTTATGAGGAGATATTGATTGGTGTGGATGGGTAGGGAATTAATGAATGTAATTAGTGGGTAAGTTTAGTAATTGGGAGTAATGTCCATACTGATTATGACGTCGAAGCCACCAAGTTCTACGAGCATTAAGTTGATGTTGAATGGATGGTCTAAGAAGTTTAATGTACAACCCCGGATGATAGTGTTTATCCCAATTATTTTCCCGTTGGCTAATTCAACATCATAATAATGGTCTAATGTAGTTGGTGTGATATCAATTAGGGAACTAAATATAGTAGACACAAAACTTCTATCGGTACCAGTATCAAATAAGATAGAAGCATAGCGGTTGTTTAGAAGAAACGTACCCGTAACGACGTTGGAGTCTAGGTTTGTCCCCGCATTGCCCACCACATAAACCTTGGCTGGTGCATTGCCATTCCCACGTTGATTACCACGGTTTCCATTCTTCAGCTTCGAGCAGTCTTTCTTGAAGTACCCCTGGACACCACACTCATAACAAGTGACAACATTCTGAGTTGTCCCGAAGTTCCCACGATTGTTATTATTACCATTGGGACCAGAACTCCTACAGTCACGAGCCAGATGACCGATCTTCTTGCACTTATTACACCTGGGAGCACATGGACCTTTGTGGTGATAGTTGCATTTTGTACACAAGGGCAATGATCCCGTGTACTCCCTCTTTTCACCAGGCCCAACAGTGTAAGCCCGCCCAGTGTTCTGTCTCTTGTTTTGTTGTTGGTGCCCCTGATTGTTTCCAACGTTAAACTTCAACTTCCTCTTCTGCTCAGCTTGCCTTTCAGTAATAGTGAGGACTTTTTGATCCATCTGATCATTGGCAAACTCAATTGCTTTCTCCATCGTCTTGGGTTGATATGACATTACATTTCCCCGAATCATATCAGGAAGTCCACCAACATATTTCTCAACTTCCTCCGACTCCTCGTGGAACATCCTTCCACACATTAGTGCAAGCTCTTGAAAACGCAGAGTGTAACTTGCGACATCAGTACCTTTTACTTTTAGGTTCCAGAGCTAAATTTCTAACTTCTTGATTTCACCCCTTGGGTAGTATTTGACCATCATCATCTTCTTTAATGCCTTCCAGTCCATAGCATAGGCAACATCCTGAGTGACAATCTTCATGTGGGAGTTCCACCATGTCAGAGCATTTCCAAGGAAAGTGCAAGAAGCAAACTTAACTTGGTTTCCACAGCACAGTTGCTGATATGGAACACCGATTCTATCTTTTTGAACCATTATGACATCACAACCACTCCTTTAGTACCCTTAAAAGTAAAGGGCTTGCAATTCAGAAAATCCTTGTACATACACTCACAGGGAGTGCTTACAGTTCCTCTAATTCTAGTTTCAGAATTATGGCTTTCGTCGCCATGACCATTAGTGCTATTTCGAAGAGTTTCATGATTAGCAAGTGCCGCAGATACTCTTGCTTCGATTAGTTATTCGACAGCAGCAGCTGTCATAGGGGTAGCAGTCGCAGCAGCCCTTGCAGCAGCAACAACCTTTGCAGCAGCAGAGGATCTCCTTGGCGGCATATTGTTCTAAGTTACAACAATATAAAACACGTGAGTTTTCATAAACATCACAACATGACATGGGTACAACATATGTATAACAAGGTCACATCACACAGTGATTACATAACATGACTGGGATCACAACATATAACATAATTAAGATCGACATAACATAATACAACATATTATATATAACAAGATCACATCACACAGTGATTATATAACATGACTGGAATCACAATACATAACAGAATTGAGATCGACATGACATAATACAACACATCATATATAACTGGGAAAACATACATGATTGTCTGATACAAGAAATGAAAAATACAAATCCTACTACCATGCTAGATGGGTATAAAACCCATAATACTTAGCCGGCTAACATAATGATAGATATGAATATGACATGAAAATGTAAACCTAGGCAGAACTACCAGCGCCCTCGGGATCATCTGCATGAGTTTGATCTCTAGCCTGAAGTGCCTGAATCTATCCTAATGCCGCTGATAATTGTCCCTGTAGTGATGAAACTTGTGCAATCAATGTCATCATTAGTGACTCCTGTAAGGTGATATGGTAATCCTGCATCTGGATATGAGTCCTATATGCTTGCAGTTCATAGTGAACTGTCGAACTCAACCCAACGGAATGTGCCCAAGCCTCTTGGGAAACGTAGGCCTCCCGATCCAACAGTCGTGCAGTCTTATAGTGAAACTGTCTATCCTCGACCAATCTATCAACTCTCTAAAATAACTGAGTCTGTCTGTCCTGACCATCCTTGATCACAACATAAATATCCTGAGTGTCCTGCTCCTGCACCGCAGCAAGCTCGGTCACTCTAGCATTAACCCCCTCGAGGGTCGTCGGTGCTACCTCCTCAACAGCTTATGTCAGGTCTACCCAAACATCCCTAATGCCATAGTCGACCTCCTCGGCTCTCTAACGTCTGACCTCGGCATCCGTAGTGCTGATAAACCCATAATTTGCTCTATGACCTCCAGTATGTCTAGGGGTAGCAGTCGAACTCTCCCTCACCTCATACCTCAATATGGGAGCAGTCAAACATAATCTTTTATGAGGTGGTAACTCAGCCTCGAGAATGTCCTCCTTACGGTCGACTGGTGATGGTATGAATAGTGAGGCTGGTCGTGGTGGTAGTGGAAATGATGGCAATGGTAATGATGTGGGTACAGGTGGTGATAAATGTAGTGATGATGGTGGAGGTGGTAGTGGTGATGAGGGTATATGAGGTAGTGGAGGTGACCAAGGTGATAATGGAGATGGTGGTGGTGATGGTGGTGTAGGTGCGGCAGCATACTCAGTAATACGTGCCTCCATGGATGGTGACATAGGTGGCTCAAGTCTAATAGCCTTCTGTGCCCTACAGAGACGTGTCTGAGTAAAGGGGACCTTAGTCTGAGGTGATCTGGGTGTAGATGCAGACTCATCAGTCTTAAAAGCCTCTATATCCCCAGCTGAGGGAACAAGGTCAACAATAGGTACCGCAGAAGAGTTGGTCAGAGCTAGGTGCTCCTCCTCCTCCTCATCATCATCCTCATCCTCAAAGGGCTCCTCATCCTCGTCATCAGTATCATCATCATCGTCGTCATCATCGGAGGGCTCGTCATCATCATCCCCTCCGTTAGCGGGATAATCAGCATGATCCTCCTCGGGGTCCTCCTCCAGATCCTCATCCAGATAGGGGTCTCCCACATAGCCTGGTGACAAGGCGGTAGGTAAGGCATCAACAGGTAGAGGCTGGTCCTCCAAGGGTGCCTCAACATCAGCTTGCACTAAGTACTCGGGGTACTCAGGCTCAGGTACGTATGGTACCTCAATAGGTGAAGGTGGGTACTTAGGGCCGGGCACGTAATCGGGAGACGGTGGGTGCTCAGGTCCAGGCACATAGTTCGGAGATAGTAGGGCTACCGGATGCATAGGGAGTCCAGCGTATCCATATACGATGACTCATGGAGAACCTCCATCAGACAACTCCTCATCCGCTCCCCAAAAGACTCTCTCTGGCTCAGAATCAGTATAGACAGATATGTAGGTGACTGTAGATGAAGAAGACATGACATGATCTGTAACACTCAAACAGAGTTTACATTAGTACATATATAAGACCCATAATAATATACTTAATATATTATAAACACGTATGTGAACCATGCAGCATCTAGTACACTCAACTAATGCAACAAGTAATATATAAGTAAATGTCCCATGAAAACCCCTTTGTATGATGCGATGTTTGAAAATGGTTATAGTCCAAGTAAAAACATTTGACCTGGTTTTCTATAACCTTGGCTCTAGATACCAATCAGTAACACCCCCAAATAGGGTCGCAGCGGAATAATGAGTCCGGGAGCGTTACTTCATAGATCAATAGCACAAGATATGAGAACGACCTCTAAAAGAGTCGTTTAAAATACGATACATTGGATTTATTGAAATTGTTTAATACAAAGCGCAACGGCTTAAATCGTTCAACATTTGATAACAAAGATTTTAGATCATAACAAAAATCCCCAGATGTAATGACTCCAAATCTTTTATGCATGACTCCCTAAAAGAGTATCCCCAATGTATCCTTAGCACCTCGTGCCTCATTGACCTGAGAAAACATGCTTTAAAACGTCAACATAAAGTTGGTAAATTCATAGGTTTATGTAAATATAATGTAGGACCGCAAGATTTCTAAGTGTATGATAGTGCAACAGATGCAAACATCACAAAGTGTAATTACGTTTCCCTAAGCTCATGACACTAAAGCTCGACATGTATGAATTGCAATATAAATTGCCAACATTGCCCTTGATGATGTTCTAACCCGCAACATCCCAAATCCGACATGGTATACATCCGTTGGTTCACTCCGTGACACCAGTGAGAGCTACTCACCCGGATGGGGATGTCAATCCCAAATAGATCTATTTATAACATTCGCGCTCACACAAAGTAATTGACAGTTCATGATAATGGGCACAGTGGGTTATCGCTACTTAGGCAAACACGTAATCATGATAAAATGTACACTTGCGTCCAATTTGTAAAACAATGCATGTTTCTCACCCCAAAAGTTGTAAATAATTGATATAGTAAAACATGGGGCTATGAACTCACCTTAGTGAATAAACTGATGTATATGAATCAAGTGAATGGAAACGTCACGGATAAGACCGAATGCAACCTAATTAAATATAGGTCGTATGAGTACAATGTACTTAATAATACTACATCACAAGTTATATAGTTACACCACCACCTAATAGTCTTTTGTTTAGTTTTAAATGTAAAAACAATGTTAAAACCGTACCTTATAGAATAAACGTGTTTGTATTTGTATCCGTAAAATAAAGTGTGGTTTTCGTCTCACAATTGATTGCTTGTTAATAATACATGTTTTAATATTATTATTGATTATATAATGATATTATATAATTGGTTTAATTGTTTTTATGAAATAGTGCACAAAAGTAAAAATAGTGCATACGGTTTTATAAACCTTATATCTTTATCGTTTAAACTTCGTTTCAAGTGTTTCTTATGTATACGGTTTTGTATTAAGAATATCTATCAAAATATTATATTTATGCCCCTGATGAACAGTAGTTTTAATTGTTTTTATAAAATTATATAAAACTACTTTTATATAATTAATCGTCGTAACCTTCCAAAAGTCATAACTTACTCATATTTAATCCGTTTCGCTTGTTCTTTATATGTATGGATTCGTATTTGAAAAGTCTAATCAAATTTTATATTTATAATATGGTTTGGTACTGTTATGAACAGTAACAGTAAGTGAAAGTTTATAAAAATACTTTTTATAACTTTAATTATTGAAATCGTATTTTAATTGTATCTCGTTCGTTTTAATTCGGTTTTTAGTGATTCCTATGTCCACGTCTTCGTAATTAAAAGCTCTATTTATGAAAATTATTTCCCAACAGTATACTGTCGTGAACAGTAACTTATTTTTATAAATTTACTTTTATAAAAATACTTTTTAACTTAAACTTGTAAATAACGTATCACCTTCATTTTAAATCCGTTTTTCGAGTTTCTTACATGTTTGGATTCGTCATGAAAAGTACTATCTTTATAAAATATCTCCCTTAATATGTCAGATCTGAAACAGTGAATATTTTTATAAAATAACTTTTATAAAAATACTTTTATAAATTTAATTATTGTAAACTTAAAAATGTCGTATCTCCTTCGTTATTGCTCGGTTTTTCAAGTTTCTTATATGCTTACGATCCTTGTGATAAGTACTAATTGAATAAAATATAAAATGTATACCCTTATACACGAATTCAAACAGTAGGTTCTTATGTTTGTACATGATTTATTTTATACACTTGTTTTATATACTTTTCACTTTGCTAAACCATTACAAGCCCCCTAACTTATTAAATAACATAACTTGATATATTTTAAGTCCTCTATAATATGTCCATGAATATGTCCAAGTATAACAAGTCCTTATGATCTTTGTACATAGCTTTTGCAAATAAAACTTTCAACATAATTTAAGTTACAAACTAAACTTATAAATTAATTTACACTTATATAAAATGTTTACTTCCATTTTAAGTATCATTTCACCAACAATAATATTATCTACTTATTAAGAATTTGGAATATATAATATATGCCTTGTTATATTAATAAATCATAAAAAAACCTAGGTGTTGTTTAACATAATATAACAAGTATGGTAACATTAAGATAATGAGAGAATGGAAATATGAATACTTTAATTAGACCTTATAGAAGAGATGTGGATGATGAAACACAAGATAAAAACCTATCCAAAGCTTCCAAATCCAAAACCCTATTCAAGAAAACCTAAATTATGTTTTCTTGATTAATCCTTGTTTAACCAAAATCAAGCTTGAAATGCCCTTAAGTAACCTTAGATATACTCTGGAATGAGTGCTTGTATGCTTGGAATACCTTGGAATGAAAAATAAAATGAAACCTTAGCTTATTAATTGTATGCCATGGGTTTTGAGTTATATTGGTGGGATGTAATGATTTGTTTTTTTGAAAATAGAGAGAGTATGGTTAAGTCAAACATAAGATGTTATTATATAGAAATGGGGAAAGTGAAAACCTAATACAACCTTAAATGGAAACCTTTGTTGTGTGTATTTTAGGGCGTACTTATGAAGAGCTCTTCCTCTCCCATGAGAAAAACCATGGACGGCAAGATGTTCTTATACGGTTACATGTGATGAGACAATTATTAGATATATGTGATCAATTGGTACTTCTTGTAAGGTTTATCACATGTAAGATAAGAGTTAGTGGGAGGTTTTATGTTTTATTTTGTGTAGATAGCTTGGATCTGGCCATATGTAGATAAGAAGTGATAAAAATATTAAATTTTATGTATTGGGTATAAATGTGGGTATTTGTTTGAGTATAGATGGGTATTGGTGATTTCGGGTAAGCCTAAATATAATTTATTGTGAAACGTAAGCGTTTTACGTAACCAATAAAAATAAAATATAAAAAGTTATAAATTATACTCTAAATAATTGTATAAAACTTGGTTGACGTAAACTTTTATTTGTTTGGTGTCCGTTTACGACGAATGTTGATTTTTAGTTTACGCGATTTAACTATAGGATAATAATTAAAAGCGAACGCGTAAAACTCTAAAAATAAATAATGATAATAATTAAATCGGTAAATGACCTGAAAATGTGAAATGTTACATCCAACCTCATGCTTTGGCGTGGTGGATACGAAAGCTGTCACAAAAGGTAAGGTGGGTATGGCCGCAACCCTGACTTCAGTATTCAACACAGCTCCAGCAAGCATCCGTTGGACCGTAGACATAGATTTACCACCTACGGAGGTCCCACTCGGGGTTCCATGATCCTCCCTTAACCTTTTGGGAGGATGCGAAGACTCACCAGCATCAACAACCACGGTTTTCCTTTTCCTTTGACGTCTCAGCTGCAAAGGAGCCACATTTTCAACAACAGTATCCACAGGCTCACTAACTGGCTGAATGTCAGCACCTCCTCCACCACCTATGGAATCTCCTTATTCTGTTTGATTACCACTACCACCCTCATCAAAAAGCCTGTCAACACTTGCTTCCAACTCACTTTCAGCACGATCAGGCGCAACCAGAAGCAGAGGAACAGTGCGACCAATGGTAGTCTCCAGTAATAGTGGCTCATCCTCATTCCGTTCCCGCTCAACAATTTTTACTTTGGTGGGATCTGTGGCATGTATAAAAGAAAAGATATCTATTTCTGCACAAAACAAACACACAGTTAAAAACAAAACAACAAGTGGTAAAATGCATAACACATATATAACAGAAGGCACCCACCCTCTCTGTTCTTGTGTAGAAACCGGGGATAAGTTTACTCATCCAAAGTGTAATGGCGGTTTAGTCCAACCAAGTACAGGAATGCTTCCGGAAATTTCCAGAACGGAGAGGGATGTGCAACAAGAGTGGCATAGTCTTGTGCATTAAAATTGGCCGCTACTGGATCAGGATCCCTAGTCACATGCTTGGCAGTATGCCACAAAAAAGAAGCAGGGCAAGCAAAGTCATCCCCCAGAAGAAGTGATTGTTCCAATTTTTAAGGGAATCAAGGGGTTTCGTATAACATACGGGAGCATTATCGTAACGCTTACTAAATGACATCCATCCATTCTTTTAAGAATTTACATAAAAACATCATAGTAACCCAACCGCTGGTATAATCACATAAACACGACACATGATTTCAAAATGAGAAACATTGGTCGCCCTAATAACAAAGAGTTGGGATATATTGATGCGGAAATGCCTAAGTACGTCAACAAGGAAGGTGGACAAGGGTAATCTAAATTTGGCATAGTCAAAAAACCTAGTATACAAACCAATTTTCCTAGTAGGTCTCACATGCATAGTATCATTCTGGTTAGGCAAAACGAGATGCGCCTCTTTTGGGATATGAAACTTATCACAAAAAATGTCAAACGCTTTTTGGGTAAGAACACACCTAATATCTGTAAAGGCACTCATGATGGAAGAAAGGAGTTTAAAAACTTCACCTGGAAACTTGAAATTCTTCGAAGAACGGTAAAGCACAGATAAAAAGGTTAAAAAGCTCGAAAAATCTTAACAATGGCCAAATAGAGGAAGAAGTAGAAAAGACACAGTGAAAAACACATCGAGTATTTATACCCTCGGTGTAGTAAATTCAAAATATTAACGGATGTTTACACGTAGCCATGATCTCCGAGTCAACGGCTAGGATTAGAAGTAAGAATGGTGATGACAGTTGAGCAAGTGGACTAAACAGTCAAATCAGTTAGAATGTGAAAGGCCACGAAATAGCCATGTCGCCCACATCCCACCTAACAAGGGTAAAGAAACGTCGCGCATAAACACGTAATCACGAAAGACGTAAGGATAAGAATAATACCGGAACCTGAGTCTAGTAATATCTACTGCACGCTACAAAGTCGCACGCAACAGACACACTAGACTAGGGGGACTCGATGACGTATAACACGTATATCAGGCCTTTAGGCCTGGACTACATAAGCCATACATGGGCCCAGGCCCAATAGGACAATCAAAAAGCACAATGGACCAAAACTAAGCCCAATCCAAACTAGCTACGATCCAGAAGCAGCAAGACGGACGAAGGGTTTCCAAAGGACACTTCCGTAGGTTAGCGGAAGTCCGCTAGATAAACCAATATCCGCAAGTCACGATTACAAGCGGACTCTTGCCTGACAAGGTTCCCACTTCGGCCCACCATATAACACCCCCATTTTTGACATATAGCAGCGGAAGCTAATCTGGGGTATTATTTCATAGTACAACATTCCTAATCATAGAAAATGACTTAAAAGAGATGTTTTTAAAAGATAAGTTATCATTCATTATTTCATCAGAGTTTTTACAAACAGAGGTCCTAAAATCTACATGAAAACATAAAGTTTAAAAGATAAGAGTTTAACCATCTTCAAGTCCGTGCCACTCCGTGCCATTAGATGTTCAGTTACCTGAGATAAACATGCTAAAAAGGTCAACACAATGGTTGAGTGAAATTCATAGGTTTATAATAAATAGTGTGAATAAAAGTCATCATAAGAGTGGGTTACGTTGTTATACACCCATAAGTGTAATAATTG
>BQNB010032940.1:0-28135 GCA_026074375.1 Tanacetum coccineum
TAGATATTTTCTAAAATATCTAAATATATATATAGATATTTTCATTAGAAAATATCTAGTTTTATAATTTCACAAAATATTCTTTTTCTCTTTTCTCTCTCAACTCTCTCTCATCTCTCTCTCTAATTTCGAATCTCTCTCTCTCTCTCTTTTTCTTAGTTTCTTGTTTCGTGGTTCGGGTTATGAAGTGAAGTGGTTAAACGGGTTCCTACAGGAAACCTGCAAGAATAGGTTAGTGATAAACAACATATATGGACGAAAGTTTCTTTATCATTTTGTAAAATATGGTTGCAATAACCACGTTCCCCGTTAATCAGTATAAATACTGCCTGTGATCAGGTAGGATTCAAGAGAATCTCCTTGACAGAGTTTTGCAGTTGCACTAGCCGTTCTCATTACCGGAGCGTCTCAAAGCAAACAACACGGTAAGAGTGAATCGGTAAGTTACAATCTTCCCGATTAAATCGTCAATTTGTGCTCAGCCTTCCTATGTCCAGATACCCTTGTGAGGCTTCCCATGGACATAAGATTGAAAATTGATCTTAGGAAAATTAGTTGGTGTGTTAAGTTGCAAACGGGTTTTATAACACACCAAAAGTTTTATCTTTTTCAAAATTCATCCGTCAATTCATAAGCTGGACCGAATCGATATCCAGTTTCACAAGTTTGATCCATGAAGGATCTCACAAGTCACCTACCGTAGAGCTTGCTTGATGTTGGCTCTGGAAGGATTTCCATCGTCACTATGATTACTTAAGTATCACTCTGATGTTCTGGCAATATCACAAGGATAATGTGTAGGACTCTTAAGATATTACTTGTTTTCATAGTGTATAAATAACAAATATATTTGATTAATGTCCTAATGAGATGTATTGATGATCTTTTTTATGGATCTAGACTCGATAGTGCACTTTGGTTTTAGTAATCGGAGGCTGGAGCAGACTACCACCTTTTCAATACCAACTAACTCGGAGTGAGAAAGTTGATAGAAATGTTTTTAATCTCTGAGCGAAAATGAAACAAGAGTCTTTTGAGAGACCTTAAGTGGTTAGGGAGGTTGTGCATTGCATCACTGGATCCATGATGACTATCTTCAATACCAAACAACAGCTTAGTGTTTCTGATAGCATATGTATTGACCCGGTTTCTGCCTAAGTATATGGAGTGCTTATTTCTTTACACCCTATATCCTTACAATTCTTTTTCATTCTTCAACCCCTTCAATGCTTACCAAGACTTCATCACTAATACCTTGTTGGGTTTGTTCCCGTGTTAGCTCTGTCTTAGTCTGCATTATCCCCTTTTTTCATTTTACTCCTTTTGTATCATACCTAAGGACTTCTATTCTAACTAATGGAATGTCCCTAGGTAGATCTCTGGTTCTGGCTGGATCATGAGAACAAATACCTAACCTTAACCACCTTATAATCCCATAAAATTAATTACATGGTTAGTCTTTGGGTATTGTCCTCATTGCCTTAAAACCATATTGGAAAAACTCAATCAAGGTACTTGTGATAAGTATATCAAAACAATTTGTACCTTGATAGTTTTTACTTTTCAGAAATGCTCCCTGATGAGGTGTCATTTTATACACCATTTCGGGGTCATTTAACCCCTTAAATCATGCAAATATGCCCAGATAATGTGCTTAATCATTTGTTTTCAGGTTTTTAGCACTTGGATGGCTTTTGGAGGAAATACACGTGACTTGGGCTCATTTGGAAAAGAAACGGATAAGATTACGGACCTACACCAAACCTCTTGAAGATTTATGCATACAGTGAGTGAAGACGGCGTCGCAGGCATAAAGCGACGCCGTCGTGATCTATATGGTGACGGCGTCAGGAATCTCGCGACGGTGTCAGGACATGGCCAACTTAAAGGGGATCTAGTATCATCTACGTGGCGACGGCATCAGGATTTCAACGCGACGCCGTCGCAGCAATTTTCCTATATATATTAAACCGAAATTAGGTTTTTAAAAGTGTAACTTTGTATAATTTTAGGGTGAGGAACCCTAGTCGTTTCAACAACTTTTAAGGTCGTTTTTAGGGCCTCTAAACCCTATTGTAACTACCTTTAATCCATGTTTTAATCAAGTAAGATTATCTATTATTAATCATTTAATATGTCTATGTGTTGTGTGATTGATTTATATTCTTTCTTTATCTTTAACATGCTAGGCTAAACCGTCCTTTGTATTTACTTATGATTGCATGAAACTTAAGTTGTAGATCCCTTTGATGTTACTTCTTGTCGATGAATGTGTGTGTTAGGCTCTAGAAAACTAGCCATAAGATATTAAATTGGCATAGACGTCTAGGGAAACGCGAGTAGTGTAGAAAGGATACCATCGGTAACAGTCCTCATACTACCTTACCCCTAATATGATTGATCCCTCTTAAGTTATTTCACATGCATTTAATATACTCTTAGGGGCCTTGTAATAGTCTTCATACTACCTTACTTGTGTGTTTCCCTAACATAATATTAAATAGACGGCGGGTTCGTGTTAATTTTTAATTCCAGTACATTAGCTTTCTCGTAGTCTATCTTTTCTTTGTGTTAATTTTTTCGTAATCCATTCTCGTCAACCACCATGGGAGATGCGAATCCTATCCGTACTCTTGGAGATTACTCCAAACCTAGCTACGAAGGCTACAGGAACACCATTGAGCTCCCCGTAGGGAATAATGTGGTACCTCTTCGATCCGACACCATCCGGTTGGTACAAAACGGATGCTCATTCCACAGACTTCGGCCCGAGTATCCAAACCAACACCTCAAGGATTTCTTAAAACTTGTGGATACACTTGACCTTGACGGTGAAAACAGGGAAAGAACGCGCCTGCGTTTATTTTAATTTTCCCTTCGCGATCAAGCTTGCAATTGGCTTGAACGTCTTCCAACAGGATCCATCACCACATGGGAGGATCTTACTACTTGTTTCCTTGCTCAATTCTTTCCACCGAGAAGGACTGCAAAACTTCGTAACGATATCTTGATGTTCCAACAACATCAAGGAGAATCTCTCTCAGAAGCATGGACTCGTTTCAAGGACTTACTCCAAAAAGTCCCTCATCATGGCATCGATCTTTGGCTCCAAGTCTAAATCTTTTATGACCATGTCAGTCCCGTCACAAGACGAACCATTGACCAATCGGCCGGTGGCAAGCTTCGTGACAGAAACGCCGAAGAATCCTAGGCATTATTAGAGGACCTCGACCTCTATGACAACAAAAGTTGGAACGACCCAAGGCATTTCGCTAAGCTGGTCAAGGCAATCTCTTTTGCCTCAAGATGTCCTAAGTACATCCAATCGCTGCCTCATCGAGCTCGAGAATCAAGTCCAACGCCTGATGGAAGCTTATCTTGCTCCGATGCAACCTACTCAAGTAAACAAAATTACTTCTTCATGTGAGATCTGCAGTGGTCCACACGACACTCAGTGCTGTATGGAAAATCCCAAACAAACCTTTGTTGAATATGCATCCTCGCGTACAGACGAAGCGGGAGGTAAATGGTACACTTTCAAACCTGAGCAAAATAATCTTGGTGACACCTACAATATGTCATGGAAAAGTCACCCAAACCTTAGGTGGAGACAACCTCAAAATTACAAAATAATTTTTCAAACCCACCAAACCGATTCCAACCCAACGGTCTAAACTGTTCTTTCGACAACAATCCTCAAAACTTTAACAATCAATCATTGGTGTCCAACTTCATGGCATCTCAAGACGTTAGATTATCCAAGTTTAAAGCCGATTTCAAACAACAGCAAAGCGAGATGACCAACAAAATAGACACAGTGTTAAAAGCCATCACAGAGCAAATAGCGGGAGCACTACCTAGCAACACGGTTAAGAACCTGAAACTGAACGTTAACCCCACAACTTCAGTTTTGTCTGCTCGTTCTTACCCAACTGAAGACCCACAATGCTCAACCCATATCCATGGTTCGATTAACACCATCACGATACATCCCAAGTAACAAAGCGACTCTCATGATAGCATGGCTGAGGAAGAAGAGCGAGAAAGAGAAGGCGACCCCAAAGACACCAACACCATTGCATACAATGAAGAACAAAGAGATACGCCGCAACTGGAGCAGGAAGACATAATTGTTGTTGATAATTTAAGGCCTAACAGGGATGACGAGGGAATTGAATGGTTAAATGTTGAAGAAACTCTAGATTTAGTTGACACAAGTGAGGAATCAGTTTATGAATCATTGATTAAGGAAATGCCTAAATGCTCACTTAATTATGACTTTAAGATCAAAAAGGGTGACCCAAGAAACCTTAAAATTCTCTGCATGATAGGTCATAATTTTACAGCTAACGCATATATTGATGTTGACCTACCCATGAACATCATGTCCTTGGCTTGTTATAACTCTGTTTGAAAGAATGGATACGAGTATAAGGGAAAAAATTTCATAAGGTTAGGAAGGGACATGCACGTATTTGTAGGAAATATGAGTTACGTCATAGATTTCACCATCTTGGAAAATATTGAGACTAACATCAACCATATCTTGTCCCATGTAATCTTTGGACGACCCTTCATTGAAATCGCTTACCTAGCTATAAATAGGAAACACGGGTTAATGACTTTCACGGACGAACTCAAAGAGATAACCTTTAAAACATCATATAAGGACCCAGAAAGGAGCAAATTGTTTAGCGAAGGTCACGACTTATTGTCATCTAGAATAATACTCAGTGAAGATGACTATGATAGAGGATGTAGGAAGCCATCTAACTAAGATGGGTTTTATAAAGACACCATTAAGCTTGGGCCTGAGTATTTGACTGGAATAGATGATGAAGGAGAAGTCATGTAAGGACGTGTGACTTCGAGTCTAGCTACAAGACTCATAAATAAAGAAAAGCGCTTCTTGGGAGGCAACCCAATGTTTATTTTTTTTGGTAAAGGGTTTCCCTAACAAATATATTAACCAAAATAAACAGTTAAGTACAAATGGAATGTGGTAGAAAGTACCACATTAACCTCAAGCTGCACACAACTTGTTAAACAAGTGTTTATGACATGCCATAAACACAAAATGAGCCTAGTAAAATACATAAACTAAACTAGACATAAACCAAGATGAGAACATATAATCAAGCGAGCATCCCGCAACCCAGCAGCAACACGATAGGAGCAATAGAGATCCAAGTAAGGTTGCCTCCTTAAAAAACCTTTCCAAAGAAAACCCAGAGGGAAAAACCTTGGACAAGGCAAAAAGAGTACAACCCTCACCTGGTACTCCCATCATGGACAATACAATAGCTTGGAATCTTCCATTGGTTAAGCAGCAAACGAGACTTGGTAGACATCTTCTTGAACTTAAAAGTAATCAACTTCAATCTCACCGTAGAGAAAATAATGTCAACAATCTGACCCGGTGTCGAAGTCTTCTTCTAGAACAATCTACCATTCCTTTCCAGCCAAATGTAGTAGGAAGTAGCAGCAACAACGATCCTAGAGATAATACTGACGACTGTTTTACCCCTAGATAAAGGAACAATAAAAGCAACAACATCGCTAAGATGAGGAGGAATAGCATCCATGCCGCAAAGAACACGAACCTTAAACCACACATGCGAAGAAAAAGAACACTCAAAGAACAAGTGATCATGAGAGTCAGGAACCAAATCACATAAGGGGCATTTTAGCAGGTTTAAGTCGATACTCGGACCGACATCCCATTGCCGCAGCCTGTCTTGTGTCTTCAACTTCTGCTGAATAACCAACCACATATGAATGGCATGACGGGGAATACAATGAGAGAACCAGACAACATTATACCAATAAACCATATCCGCCCTAGATCGAATCGTATCCTAAACACAAGCCACCGAAAAAGGTCACAAAACTCCATCCCTATCCCGCCATAAAATACCATCATCCATATCATCAAGTAAAACAGGGACATGTAATTGAGCCAAAAAAGGAAATCGTGATAGCCAATTAAGTGGCCATCTACAAACACCATCAGAAATAAGGCTACTAACCGAGTTTTTAAGAGAAAAACTCGATCTCACAATATCCCGGTTAGAAAGCAAATATTTAAGCGGGCACACATCTGTCCATCTATCAAACCAAATAGATGTAGATTTACCATTGTTAATCTTATGCCAAATAAAAGGTCTGATTGTTGATCTAATTTGGAGAAGCTTACGCCATCCCCAACTGGCATCACCTCTACAAGGCACATCCCAAAAACTATGACCTTTATGCTTATACGTATGAACCCATTTAACCCATAGAGACTCCCTATGAGTGAAAATACTCCAAATATGAGTAGCCATTAAAGAAATATTAAAATCCTCTATTCTACGAATACCAAGGCCACCCTCATGCTTAGGCATGCACACAGAATCCCAAGCAACTTTTGCTTTCCCTTTCTTTATCTCCCCTTGGCACCAAAGAAAACCACGCATAAGCTGTTCTAAATCATGCACAATACGAGAAGGGATGATAAAAACAGAAGCTCAGTAAATATGCATGGAAGACAAAACAGACCGAATTAATTGGAGGCGACCAACAAGCGATAAGAACTTATTTCTCCAGTCATTGACCCTACTTTCAAGCTTTTCCAGAAGAATTTTACAATCTAGAAATAAAAGTCTGGAATAAATAAGAGGAACACCCAAATACCTGACCGGCAAAACACCTTCAGCAAATGGCATAGAGTTTAAGATAGATGCTTTAATAGCATTAGGGACATTACAAAAGTAAGTAGTGCTCTTGGGAATGCTAGGTGATTGCGGGTTTTTACACTATATATATATAATAAAATATAAAATATATATAAGTCCAAAAATCAACAAGATCAATGATACCGAGAAGTAGTATAGAGTGTTCCCGGGTCGTTTATCCCCAACGAGGCTGTACTGGAGAATCGATACAGTCGAAGATTTGAGTTTGAAGGAGAGAATTGAATTGAAAGAGTGGAAAAGTCAAATTAAACAATAACAAACAAAAACGTTTAAGAAAAACCTAAAAAATTAGGAAATTAAGCTGAAAAACGGAAGCACGAATCTCGAACAAAGGGGGAAAAACCTAAAATCTTTAAAAATAACCCTACGAAGAAATTTTTACTTCTAAACTACTCTACGGGACAAATAACGAAAGAATGGAAACAGACTTAGACGAAAACGGAGGTTCTTTGACCCAAAATACGACAGGGTCAAAGACAAAATCGTACCAGGACGTTCTTTAAAAAAGTAAAAAAAGTTGTAAAAAAATGACTCTACGGGACAAGTTTTTAAATTGTTCATACAAATATACGACTAAATTAAATTTTCTAAAAACACAATATTTTTTTGATAATTTTTATATTTTTTTTTGAATTTTTAAAAGTTTTAAACTAAAATAAATAATAAAAAATAGTAAATGGGATTACAAAAAATTCTGAAATTTTTACAAAAATAATAGACACTTACAATCCTAGAGAAAAAATAAGATACCCAAAAATCAGCTGTTCAAGAAATAAACCCCGAAATAAGCTATCACAACTTATTAGCTTATAAGCCAAAAAACACTATAAATACCACAGCCCTTGAGTCTTTAACGAAAAAGACCCAAGGGCGCAGTGGTAAGGAGTGTGTTATAAAGGGGGAATGTATCGAGAGGTCCCGGGTTCGAGTCTTGCTCACCCGGGCCTCTTGTCTTTCCCCTTCTTTTTTTTTGAAAACTCAAAGAAGCAAAGTTGTTAAGCTCGTGGGGCTTAACAACTTTGTCTTCTACCACTTTTTACGAAAAGCCCTGAATAAGCTTAAAAATAAGCTTAAAGGTGGCTGTTTAGCTTAAAGGGCTTAAAAGCTAAAAAAATGCTAAGTCTTGGGGCACTTTGGGACAAATAAGCTAGGACTTTGAAAAATAAGCAAAAGGGCTTAATCTAAATCTAGATAAGCCAAAAAGGCTTAAAGCTTAGACTAATAAGCTGTTGAGAACAGCTTATGATGACAGAACTTAAGTGAAGCTTAAAAAGGCTAAAAGACTAAGCTTGGCATGTAAATAAGCTAGCAAAAAGGGAATAAGCTTAACAACTTGACTAATTTATCTAAATAAGCTATTTGGACACAAGTGAGCTTATGAAATAAGCTCAATAAGCCAGAAAAGAAAAATAAGCAATCCTACACCTAGGCTTGAACAAAACAGTGAAAGGCAAGTTTGAGGCTTAAAAATAAACCATCAAATAAGCTCACTAAAGTCTGAAACTTTGAGGGCTTATACAAGAGCTTATAAGCTCTTAAAATAAGCCAAAAACTTGGGCTTAAGAACACTAAATGACAAAGAAAAAGGGGCTTAAAATCTCCCCTTTGCACCAGGGGAGATTTAAGCTTAACCTAAGTGGCTTATTTGACAGCTTATTAAAAGCTGTCAAATAAGCTCTAATTGGAAAGAAAACTGAAAACAGATTGAGTACTCTAGATAAACAGCTTATGCACAAATTTTGAGCTTTTAAAAATCATTTTTACTTGCTGATTTTTGATGGTGAAAAAGGTCTTTGGGTTTTTAAAACTGCCACCAAAAGGCTTGGTGATTTTTGACTTATAAAGTCAAAAGACCAAAGATGGTTTTGGCAGCTCTTTAACACACACAAAATGCACACTTTTTTGACACAACACTCAAAATCCAAGTGCTTAATTAAATAAGCACTTGGGATTTTCTTAAAATACTCACAGCTTTGAAAATGGTTTTAAAAACTTTTGAAAATCAATTTTAAAGCTTTAAAACTTATGAAGACAGCTTAACACAAGCTTAATACTTAAGCTTAAACCAACCTAATGACCATAACCCAAACCACAACCATTTTGACCCGTTTTAAGGCTTATGCCAAACACCCCTTTACCAATTCTGTCCCAACTTTATTGTACTTAAAAACTGTTTTAAAAACTAAACCAGCTAAAACATTTTATCTACTTCTACTTAAAATGACCTACTTAAGCTATTTTAAAACTAAAGTCCACAGCTTATTTGAAAGAAATAGCTAGTTTCTCTCCTAGCTTATTTAAGGCTGAATGACAGATTTGAAAATTATGAAAACTAAATGAAATTTAACTAAAACAGTTTTAAAACTATAACATCTATAATCTAATCTAAGCAAAATGAGCAGGATTAAACATAAGATTCCAAATGAATAAGCTAAAATGAATTAAGCTTTTAAATGCTAAATTGAAGTTCAGAAAAGTAAACCTGAGATTTGAAGAGTCTTCACACTTAAGCTATCCAAGAGAAGAAACTTAAGTGTTCCTAATGGCTTCCAAAGCCTCTAAACCTTGATAAACTCAATAAGCTGATTTTTAGCTTATTTCTCCTTTGATCCTTCAAATTGAACTCAAATGCACTCAAGTGATCATGACTTTGATGTAAATGGATTAGAATGAGTAAATGAATTGCTTAAAAACAAAATTTGACTGAATTTGAGCTTATGAACAGGAATAAGCTCAAAAGAGCTTATTGAGAGCTTATTGGATGAAAACGGCTTAAAATGGAAATCAAAAGCAATTGAAACTCAAAGACTGAATGTTATTACTCAAAATGTAAAGTACAAATTGAAATAACAAAGGTACAAGTGACTAAAGCTGAATTTGAAATCTTAAGAGAAAATGCTTAAAAATAACGAAAATTACAAGCTGAAAATTAAACTAACTAACTACTCTTTTCTTCTGTCTTCCTCTTCTTTTATAACTGAGGCTTTGTGTTTGTTGTGTGAGAGGGGGAGAGCAAACAAATCCTGGCCCTCTATTTTGCCTTGGAATAATCAATCCTTATAACCGTTGGATTAGGCTTGGGGAATTGTGGGATTGCCAAATGGGATTAGGGTTTTAGTGGAGGAGGGGGGAGAGGTTTGACCATGGTGGTGGTGATAGCTCAGGGATAAAAACGGGTTAAGTAGACCCGTGAGTTTTGGTTTTGGGGAAGACAAGGGCGGAAAAAGTGTTTGAGTAATAACAGGTCACAAACTAAGGTGGGAGTTGGCAAGTTGGTCCCCTCGAAGTGTTAATGTGGATTCGCCCATGGTCCTTGTGTTTAAAATTTTTGGGGACTGGCAAAACAAGTCCCCAAGAGTTATAATGTTCTACTTGCACCAACCGGCCTTTCGGAATATACAATTAGGCTTTTTAGGCAGAATTAGCCCTTGGAGTGTAACTTTGCTCAAATGGCAGTTTTGGGCACCCATTGCCTTTCATTTTCTCTTTCTCTTATAAAATAAAGTTTAGGGATTTACAAAATTTCAGTCCCTAAACTTATATTTTCCTTTTTTCTTTGACTTTTGGCTCGGGTTGACTTGGTGTGACTTGAACCTTTGACCAGTTGACTTTTCTGTGACTTTTGAACTTTGATTGGCCTTTTCGGCTTGTCGATTTGGCTTGTCCTACATAGTCTTTTCCATTCCGAGTCCTGGTGTTGTCTTTTGGCTTTGTTTTCGTCTTTTTCATATAATTCGTTCATGCACAACCACACTTAGCAAAACAAGCATATATTTGGCATTTTAAGTCCTTTTTTGGTTATTTTAGCTCGTTTTTAAAGGTAAAAGGTATGTGTAATTAAGCACATACCACTATGAACAAGACCCCCGAAACCCTGCTTAATTCCTCCAAAGCAATCCATAATGACAGACACCAAGACGAGGATGACCACGGGCAAATAAAAAGGTCCATCAGCAAAACATAGATTAATAATCTTTGTTGTTCACAAAGATGATACTATTGGAATTCATCTGAATTTCGGACCTTACGTTGCAACAATAAGGTAAGAATTTCCATAACAAGAGTAAAAAGATATGGAGATAACGGATCACCCTGTCGCAAACTCCGACGGCTTACCCTGTAAAACCAGCCCATGACACATACCATTAACGCTAATAAGTAAGAAGGCTCTAGAAACACAACCATAGGCATTGGACATCATTAAGATGAAAACCAAAACCCACAAGGCTCAGTTCTCAGAAATTTCCCAATCTAACAGTGTCACCGTAAGCTTTTTGAATAATCAACTTTAAATGCAAACCTAGGAAGGACGCACGCCTCCTATGAAAGTTTTTCTCATAAGCTCTTGTGTTAAGCAAGATATTAACAGAAAATCCTACGACCAGGCACAAAAGCAGATTGGTTGATGCAACAATATCACCCAACTCCGTCAATTAAACACGATTAGCAAGAATTTTACTATCACATTATATAGAACATTACAGCAAGAGAGAGGGCCTGAGTCATTGATACGAGCTGGGGTAGTAACCTTAGGAATAAGGGATATAATAGTATGATTTAGTTCTTTAAGAAGCTTACCATTGGAGAAAAAATCCCTAATAGCACAAGTAATATCACCACCCACCACATCCCAAGCTTTCTTAAAGAAAGCAGCAGTAAAACCGTCAGGGCCCGGAGCCCTATCATCCCCCATAGAGAACATGACACTCTTGATTTCATCATCAGTGACATCACGCACCATACAATCAGCCTTAGAATTATCAAGGACACGTATAAAGAGATCATGGGCATCCAGAGGATTAGAAACTCCTTCAGCTCCAAGGAACTGATTATAGTGTTTAACAAAAGCACCAGGAACCTGATTACCATCATAAAAATTATTAGAAGAATCACTAACAATTTCAATCCTGTTTCTGGCGCATTTACTCTTCACGATCTTATGAAAATAGCTCGTATTAGAATCACCAGCCTTAAGCCACTCAACCTTAGCTTTCTGTTGTAAGAAACGCTCCTCATCCAGAAGGGCTTCTTTAAATGCCAGTAAATAGTGAGCATGTTCTTCACGAAGGACAGATGAAGAAGGATCCCTATCAATTGCTTTCTGAGCTTCATCAAGCTCAATACGGATCTTATTAACCCGATCATGAAGATTACCATGATTATGAAGTAATTTACGAAAAGGAGATTTCAGCCCCTTTAGCCGTTTCACAACCCGATACATAGCATAACCCTCAATATGAACATTCCATCCAGAATCCACAATTTCACGAAAACCCTCCTTATAAACCAAAAAAATTGAAAACTTAAAAGGTTTTGGTTTCGGCTTTGTATCCATTAAGATTCGAAGAACACAAGGAGAATGGTCCGAGATACGATACGGCTTGAAAATAGCAAAAGACCCCGTAAAATCATCATTGAATTTCAGATTACCCATTATTCTATCGATCTTTTTAAGAATGCCATTAGAGCCTTTTGGTTTCTGATTCCAAGTAAAATGAAGCCCAGTAGAATTAACATCAGCGACCTCCATAGCTTGGACACATTCCTTGAAATCACGCATATCAACATTCGGCTCATATCCACCCGAAGAATGATCTTCAATATTTAGGGCAGCGTTAAAATCACCTAAAAGAAGCCATGGTCTATTTCGCATCAATCCTGCATGCCCAACCAGGTTATTACAGAGAGCACGACGATCAATATAATAATTGCCAGCGTATATAAAAGAACAAAAGAGAGTTTTGTTATCAATGCGCGTGTTCACTTGCACATGCATAACCTGATTAGTTTGAGCCATGATCATGACATCAACAAGGTCATCATTCCAGCCAAGAATGATTCGAGAACCTTTATCACAAAGACTCCCATTAGAAGTCCATTTCCACCTGCTACACACATCATAAACAACAGGAATATCCACATGAGATTCTAAAATAGTACACACACTCAAGTTATTCTCATTAACCACCTGACGAACCTCTTTTTGCTTAGGGGTTCGATTCAAACCCTTTATATTCCAGGAAGCAATACTAAACATCAGGCACCGTCTAAGCAGGAGTGCTTGCCCCTGGATTATGATTTAGATTAAGATTTTCAGATTCATCATAAACATTTTCAATATCTTCATCCTCATCCTCTACTTCACCCAAGACTGTAAACGGATTTGGAGAAGAAATATTAGAAATTTTCATCGCACCCGTATCCACAACATATTTGTAATTCTGCTTATCTATTGAGGTAACCTTATGAGAAGCACCTTCATTGGAGTATGAAGACGAACCAACTTTAGAACTTGTTGCCTCACGGGTATTTCCTCCATCAGAATTAGTCTTAGGAGCTTTTGGTTGATAGTTAAATTGTTTCCCAACTTGAAAACCTTTAGCAACAGGAACCCCTCTAGGAATTGTGTTACCTGCTGCATTCTTCTTATTATTACGCCTTTTGTTCACCACTTGTTGAAACCCATCATTTAGAGTATTAGTATTTGTCAAATTGTTCACAACCAGAGTATTCACCACCTTTTTAGGACAAGAATCTCCTAAATGCCCGAAAATGTTGCATGTGTGGCACCTAGGAGGCTTCCATTCATATTCAACACGGATAGTTTCCTTAATAAAACCAGGGCCTTCAAGCTCTGGTATACCAATAGTAATAGACTCCGTAAACTCAGCTTCTGAGTTAATCTCAATTAAACAACGAGCAACACTACTTCTGCCCCAAGACTCCTTACATATCGTAGTTGTATACGAATCAAGCATACTAGGTTTACCAAGATACGATGTAATCAAGCTAATGCCATCTTTTTCAAAGACCTAAATAGGAACATCATGGAGTTTAACCCATATCAGAATAAGGGTCATCTCTTCTTTTTGCAAACTAGTATTCACGGACCACTTCTTGAGAATGATAGGCGAATTGCGGATCATCCATGGACCCCCTTCTAAAACCGCATCTAATCCAGCCCGGGAATCAAACTTGAAAAAGAAAAAACCCTTTGCATTCATCATTATCCTTTTTAAACCATGTTTTGCCCAATTATTTCTCGCATAATACTCAACAACTGGAAAAGCCAATCGCTTTCCAATGAAATAACCATATAAAGTATGTTCAAGGCGAACACTGACCTTCTCAAGAACTTTACGCGGAATCGAGATATTAACTCCATCAAATACCTTTTCTGACACCATGGGTCGAAAATTAGCCTGTTCCTTTGGTTGGATCACTTTGTTAGTACCAGCTGCTCCGGCATAAGAATTAGAAGTTGAATTAATATCAGCTGATTGTGTAATAGGAGCATCATCATCATGTTCAGTAGGAACATTATTATTGTTAGTCAAATTCCACCCAGTATGCCGAATATAACCAAACTCATTAGCGTCATGAACAATCAAGGACATATTAGTACTCATACCCGGTTGTGTATTAACTTCACTAACCAAATGAGGAGGATCTTTGGTAGACCAAATTCCTTCTTCAACATCAGACTTAGAACCACAACTAGGGTTCATCGTCGACCGTATAGTAGACTCACCAAGACTAGTATAGCTCCTTTCATTGGCAACAACCTCGGTCGTAGCATCAATATTATTAACATCCAGTTTAGGATCTTTAAGAACAAAACTTCCCGCCATTCTTGATACACTAATACCATCACCCTCCGCCAAGCCTGCACCTTCTTCCACTTCAATTACACATTCCCTACTAGGGTTCACCGTCCAAGACTCCCCAATACTAGTAGGATTAAGCACCGAATCAGATTTAGATAGACCTGTAACAGTAGGTGTTACACGCACATAACCTATAGGTTCTGAACCACCAAACTGAGATTGCATGTTTCCTTCTGAATCATTCGAACCATTCTGTTTTGAGCTTTCAGAAACCCTAGGCCCTCCATAAGCAATAGGGTTTTCAAAAACTCTAGGTTGTACACCGTCATTATTCCGTCCATGTTGATCAATACTAGAACGAGGGTTTAAAACCCTAGCAGCCACACGTTGATGCTTTGTCGCAACCTCACCCTTACCAGAAAGTTTATTCATCCTATTAGCCACACCACGCAATAATTCATCCCCCTCAACACGCTTCTGATCCATAACCAAATCAACAAACACGCGAAAAACCCTAAAAACGCAGAAACCCAACGCAAACAAACAACAAAAAAATCAAGAAATCAACGTCTAAATCACAACGGGATAGGCCCTAGCACATGCTAAGGCACTAAATATATAACTCTTACAGATCTAACCACCTTTCATAATAGGAATTAAAGAGAGATTAGGAAAGAATTAAAACAGATCCAAAAAGATAGGGATTAAATAAGGAACGAATTTAAGGGTTTTAATGCAAACGAAATCTGCTAAAATAAAAAACAAAACCGAAAATTCAAACCTATAGATCTTAAGATCGTCCACTTGTAAGGAACATCAATCAAGGACAATCACAAGGATCATCAACAAGATTAGGGCCCTAGCAAGATAGATCAAAAGATGGTAGTATTCAAGAAATCGATTAGGTTTTTTTTTGGGAAGGCAGAATTTCGCCCACACATGAGAGAGAACTAGGGTTTAGGGTTTTTCTGTCACCCGCCTTAAGCCACTCCACCTTGAGAATCTCTGAAGGAGTTTTCTTTGATTCTTGTTCTAGATCAGTTGTTGGTGTCTGTTTCTTGGGTAACTTAAGAATTTGCTGTAGAGAATATTTATGAATAAGATCCGATGTGTGTTTCTTCAGTTCCTTATGAAATACATCCCCAACTTTAGATCCAAGATAGTTATCTATAACATATGGAACTTGTGTCTTGAGAGCAGCAAGAGCTTTAGCAGAGAGATCTATTTTCTTAAGTTTTTTTGGGTAAAGGGTTACCCTGGTAAATTTGGATTAATCACCACAAAAAAAAGTACAATGGAATGTGCCAGAGTGACACATTAACCTCAAGCCTTAAGCTTGAACTACCACTAAATTAATAAAGACATGCCTCTATTGAGAACTGAACAAAAACACCAAAACAAAACTAGAAAACATCCCAATTTGAACGGAGAAACTTCCAAGCCATGGTGACACCAAGCCAAGCCACACAGTCCATCATGAAACCATCAGAACATGTAGATTCGTTATACATGAAAGACGTTTAACTCCCATAAAGCCTAAATGTAGTAGGCATTTTTGAACGTTCTAGAATACGACGTACGTTAGTAGACTTCTTAAAACGAAGAGTCATAAGCTTCAACCAACCATAATAACATCACGAATCTCTTTCGGAGATCTCTTTCCCTTCTTGAATAAACGATTATTACGTTCAATCCATAAAAAATACGAAGAAGCTGCCACAAGGAGTTTACCAATAATATTCTTAACCGTTCTAGATTTTGCCATAGGCTAAATATAGGCTGCAATATCATGGAGTGACGGGGGAACAACATCCATTTCAGTCAAGCCACGAACATAGTTCCAGACTTTAGATGAAAACACACATTCAAAAAAGAGATGCTCATGAGAGTCCATTTGAGCACCACATAGAGAACATTTCAGCAAGTTCAAATCCACATTCGGCTCAACATCCCACGGTCTTAACTTATCTTGAGTTTTAAGGCACCTTTTCATGACAAGCCAAAGATGAAAAGCATGGCGAGGAATGCAATGCGAGAACCAAACAATGTTATACCACGAAACCTCCAAGCCGCGAGGACGTAGAACCTCCCATGCACACTTAACCAAAAATGGCAGCATGTTTCCATCAAGGTCACGCCATCTTAAACAATGAGGTTGATTAGTTAAAGAAGGGGTTATAATCATACCAATATTCGGAGCTTTCAATAACCATCGTTGTGGCTAGTTCCAAGCATCATTCACAATAAGGTCCGCAACACGGGACTGAGTTGAGAAGCCTTCATGCGTAATATCTCTAGGGGACAAAAATCTAATAAGTGGGGAGAGGGAACACCACCGATCATACCAAATGGACGTATTTAACCCATTTCCAATCTAAACCCAAGAGAATGGCTTTACAAATTCACGAAGTTGAAGAAGGTTATGCCAACCCCAACTCATAGTACTTTTGGGTTGAACGTCCCAAATAGTTCGACCTCGCAGTTTGTACATGTCAATCCAACTTAAATACCTAAGGTGGGGTAGAGAAATTAGTAGAGGAGGGTGATAGGAAATGGGCTCGTTTCTGAGGTGGTAAAATCTCTTTAGGAAGAAAGAAATCTTGGGGATCAAACAGTGGTAACACTGAAGATGGAGGCAAAACAGTTGGTGGAGCAATAGGAGCTTGTGGCAGAGGAATAGGTAATTCATTACTAGTAGCATTATATGATTGCATGACCTTCATATACGGATCATCGTGGAAAGGTGAGATGGCTAGTGAGGCCAAAAGATACTTAGATAAATCATCTGAAGGATCAGGAGAGGTGTTTCCCGGTGAAGCTGGGGAATAGTCTGGTGAAGCCGGGGTATAGTCAGGAGTGTTTGTAGAGGAAAAGGCATCCTCAACATCGAAATCAGATGGGACGATAATAGGGTAGATATAGTCGGAAGTGTTTGAAGACATATTTCTGTAACAACCCAGTGTAAATAACATAAGTTATTTATATAATAATCTAATAGTTATGTATCTTTTACATACTATTCGGGAAATGCAGTGGCACGGAGGACTTTCTTGGATGGAAAAAGTAGTTATAGTTAAGGTTTAAACCTTGTTCTCTATAACCGCGGCTCTTGATACCAATCTGTAACACCCCCATATTTGACATATAGCAGCGGAAGCTAATCTGGGGTATTACTTCATGAATCATAGTCACAATAATAGAAAACGACTCAAAAGAGACGTTTTTGAAAGATAAGTTATCATTCATTATTCATCAGAGTTTTTACAAAAGAGGTCCCAAAATACATTTCAAAACATAAAGTTGAATGATAACAGGTTTGGACGTCCTCATGTCCAATGCCACTCCGTGCCATAGTTGCTCAATTACCTGAGATAAACATGCTAAAAGGGTCAACACAACGGTTGAGTGAAATTCACAGGTTTGAAATGTAATAATCGAATACAAGTCATCATAAGTGGTAATAATTGCAACACATACAATTATCAGGAAAAACAGTATTATTGCCCTAAGCTCATGCAACCAAACATTAACATCCGAAGTCAATTTAACGACTTGAAGGAACAACTGTCCTTAAGGAAAGGTAACTTGCCAAAGTTATCCTTTGTTCTCAAATACAATGCGTTTGGTTACCCCATATACGGGTACACCAACAGGAGTCGTCATCCCAAATAGATTTATCCACAATATTCACGTTCACTCGCAAGTGACTAATGGTTCATGATTAATAAATATTGGCAGTGAAAGCAAACTTAGGCAATAATAAATCAGGATAGCATACAGTTGGAAAACACTTGTATTCATGGTTTATAGCATGTATCTCCCCACGGGATTTTGAAAACATGTAAAGGTGGGACTATTTACTCACCTTATCAAGGTAGTTGATTGATTTGAAATTTAATTCAAATGAGAGTAAACGGCCTCGTCACTCAACTTGGGGGTAATATGTCAAGTCTTAGTTCGATTGTTGATAAAGAAACTTTATTTCATAAAGTTTAACGGTTGAGGAGCTAAGACACTTTAATTCGTAAATCCAGCAACTCGTCAAAACGTCTACTCAAATGAAACCCCTCACATGAAACTCCCTAGTAACGTGATACCTTATAGATTAAATGATAAGGTTTTATCTTTTTAAGTTTCTTCAAAAGCTAGCGGATGATAAATTATGTTAAATATATAACATAATTGATTTTATAGTGTTTCGATCGATGAATGATAACGACAAATGTGTCGGGTTTTAATAAAATCGAGTCTTATAATATTTAAATATATTTTTATAATTAATATAAAAATATTACATTTTATACCCTTGAGAATATGAAAATGACAATATATACCCTTGGTTTATATATATATATATATATATATATATATATATATATATATATATATATATATATATATATATATACAAAATTAATCCTTTTAATATAACTTTTAAAATCTTTAAACCCTTAACTTTAAAGAATGGCAAAACAGCCCCTTGGAGTTATAACTTTAGGATAATTACATTTTCAGCCCCTCTAGTTATATGTTTCAAGAATTTACAATATATACCCCTTTGCATGAAACCATTTGCGAATTAAGTCCAAAAACCATAATATTGATATTTTTGATTTAGAAATCAATTTTGCAGGTTATAGCTTATTACTATAAGCTAAAATAAGTAACTTTTACGAGCTTATAGCTTATGAAAAGAGCTTGTGAGCTTAAAAATCCAAAACGGGTTCGTTTGGTTTAAAAAGATTAACCCGATGGGTTTAAGGTTTTAAGATTAGTTTTCAAGCTTATAGAAATGATAAGTTAGCTTATTAGAATAGCTTATTAAATCAGCTTATGGCTTTTAGCTTGATAAGTACACGAAATGAGCTTTTTAGGGTTTTAGGGTGCGTTTAGGGCATGGTTTGGTTTAGGAAAACCAAACAAATGGTTTTTATGATTCAAGGCTTATACAAGTAACTTAATTATAGCTTATACAATATCTATAATGATACAAGAGCTTATGGAACAAGATAGAAAGCTTACTAGTACTTGAAATGATGAAAATTGGTCGAATAGAGCAAAAACAACTCGAAAACTTAAAAGATAAATCAAGAGACTTCTTTCTTCTTGTTTCTTGGCTTCTACTTGTTGTATACTTCCTTCTTAATCTTCCTTGGACTTGTTTAGAGCTTCATTTGAGTGTGTGATGAGTTTTTGAGGTGTGTTTGAATATGTATGTATGTTTCGGCTTATATAGGGTTTGAAATGACTTGGAGGCTAAGTTTTCTTGGAGTAGGGACCAAGTAATAGTAGAGTGGTGACCAAGGAGGTAAAATCAAAGGAGGTGGCTAGGTGGTTTTCTTGGAGCTCAAGGTGACTAGTAGGTGATTCATGAGTGCCTCAGTTTAGTGCTAGGGTGAGGACAAGGTGCCGAAGAGGTGCTAACAAGTAGGTGGATCATGGATGGAGATAGGGTGGTTGCTTGATAACTAGTTAGACCAAGTTAAGGTGTTTTCGGGCTAATTAGGTGTTTTTCGAGTTAGGATTTATAGAGTTTTGGCCGTGCTAGGGTTTTTAGGATAGGGAGGAACAAATTTAAATGTTGTGCTATAATTTGTAACTCAATTCTTAAAGCTTATACGAAATCTAAAAGAAAATGGAGGGAAACAATGAGCTTATTTTGAATCTCATGCAAGTTGGCTTTAACATTGAGCTTAAATGAGTTATACTTTGGTTTAGGAGGGAATTAATATTTCAAATGATATGCATTGTACACTTGTACACATACCTTGAAAGCTTGTATATTCATTTTATATATAAACATTACATATAATTAGGGTTTTGATATAAATATTAATGTTTGAAATCCGTTTTGTAATAATGTTTTGAAAAGTACGTTAAATATATAATGTATGATAAAATAGAGTTTAAAACATATTGCTTGACATATTATAACGTTTACTGGCTATAAACGTTGATGAAATTGGCATAGGTAGGTTGCATGAGCTTGTTTACTTAGGTTATGCAAGGGGGTTACGTTTGCATAATAGGTAATATTAAGCAAAAATATTCCCGTAAAAATGGTTGTACTTAATTTAATAAGTAGATATTACATTAATGAAAATTGTATCTAATTTAATAGATGAATAATTACATTGATGAAAGTTGTGGGTTGTTATATCTTCTTAGTTGGGGAAGTCCAATATTCAAACATGTGAATATTATGTGAGTTTGACGGACACATAATTTAATATTTCAAAATAATACAAACACTCAATATGTCTAATTACAACAATAACTCTCATATTGTTGATCAATAATAGACTAATTTAAAATAATAAAATTATTCATGGATTTAAACATGCAAATATATATATCACAATTAATGTTAAATAATAACAAACATACCAAGTACTTTAATTCATTATAAATAAAATTGTCTTAATATCCCTAATCCAAATACTAAAACACAGATTTACATGAAACTACTAGCTAAATGAAGTCCAATGCTCCTAGCATACTGAGTAAACTTTCCTTTTGGTAAAGCCTTCGTAAATGGATCAGCTAGATTGTTATACTAGTGTGAACTTTAAGAAGATCAATTTCAACCAATTCGATACACTCGCGAACGTAATGATATCTTCTATGGTATTGTATGGCGCCTCTCTGAACTCCTAGTTCGTTGGCTATGATAATTGCAGCAGAATTGTCGCAATACATCTTGATAGGTTCGTTATTTGTGGGTACAATGTCAAGCCTAAAAATAAACTTCCTAATCCATACAGCTTCTATTGCAGTTTCTGAAGAAGCTATTGTAACACCCCCAAAAATCAAGACAACGCAGCGGAATGGTAACATTGGGGTGCTACTTCAGGGCACAAAACACAAGTCACGGAAAACGACCTTAAAATGGACGTTTTAAATAAAGTCATATTCTATTTAATAAAAGATCAGAGTTGCAACAGGTTTCATTTATAATGTATTAGAAAACATTGTCAAAACGTTTGTCAAATAGTACTCAAGTTATTAAGCCTTCAAAAATATATATATCCGCGCGACTCGAATGCTCCCAATGCTCCACTAGCAAAATAGTAACCTGAAAATACATGCTAAAACGTCAACAATAATGTTGGTGAATTCATAGGTTTAAGTAAAAAACGGTATTGAAATAATTTAAGAAATATTTCAGAAGAAAAGTAGCGTTACAACATTTAAAAGTGTTATTTTCGAAATCCATCCGAAATCCAAGTAGTGATTCAGTAAATCAAGAAGTATTTAAAAGGACACAAGTCGAAGTAATGGTGAACTTAGTACATATTCCGAAGTCCAAAACAAGTAATGTAGACAAGAGAAACACATTCATCAAGTCTAAGTATTTATTATTGCACTAAGCTCTCATGATCACGAGCCTTAACTTGATTGGTACTCCAATTGTTATAGGATGCTTTGCCAAACAACCTAAAAGTACTCCCAATGTTAAATTTGCACCCGGATCAATCTAGGTGACCCAAGTAAGGGATGGAGTGGAGATTGTCAGCCCCGATAGATCTATCACTACACTCGCGGTTATACAATAGTAATTAACGGTTCATGATAAAATAGAGACTTCACGGCAATACGGTAACTTAGAAATAATATTCAGGCTAGTAATCTGGATAGCATAACACTTTATAACACTTGGAAAAACACTTAGGAAAAAAAACACTTGTGTTTTTTCCAAATTTTTTAAAAGGTTAAAAAAATCAAGCATCGTAATTCAAAAATTCACGGCTTAAAATATAGGTAGTCAACGACTCAAAGCAATGTAATACAAATCTAGCTTTAGTAATATAGATTAGGTAACGTTACCTTATAGAATCAATAAGTTTTATGTAGTAAAAACGAGCTTGTTTTTCATACCGAAAAGTTTATGAAACAATTAAAAGAGAAAAGGTGGGGTTATGAACTCACAAAGTATTGAAAGGTAATTGTACTGTAGTAAAATATATGAGTTTGTAAAAGAGCATGTATTTCCCCTCGCGGGTTTATAAAACATTAAAAAGATTGAAATGCGAGACTATGAACTCACCTTATGAAAAAGATATTACCTGTTGCAACATGTTGAAGAAAATGCGTCACGAAAGAATCCGAAGGCAACCTAATCCAATATAGGTCGTATAAGTACTAAACACTTTGATTATTTATAGGTCGTATAGCTCATCATACTATCGTTCGGGCTATCATAATTAAGAGGTCATGTAGTGAACGTATGAGGAGCTAGGACACTTTAAATCGTAAATCCAACAACTCGTCGATACGCCACACCGAAGAGGCCTCATTATGAAACTCCCTAGTAATATAGTACTTTGATTAATACCACATATAGGTCTATATAGTTCAATCCCATCTAATTGTGTTTGTGAAATAATGATTAAATCTCATTTGATAAATAAATGCCATGTATTAAAGCTCGTATAATCGTTAAATAGTTCAATCGCCTTTGTAAAAATAACATTTATAAAGTTTAAAACAAGTATAAATATTATTTAAGTGATTCCAAAATGTTTCGCAAAAATTTATAAAAAAAACGAACCAACACTATTCATCTCAGGAAATAGTGTCTAGTTTACAAAATATACATCCGAAAATTATGAAAATCGGCAGGTTTATGTAAAATGCCGTTCCCGAAAACAATTTGTAGTTTTACATTTCGACTCAATCAGACCCGAAGGCCCTCGAAAATGAGCTTCAGCAGCTGCTGAAGCGTGCACAGTTTTTCAGCTTATATATATAATGTTTGAAAACTTTGAAACGTCGTATCTTACTCGTTTTAACTCCGTTTTTAGTGATTCTTTCGAGTACGTCTTCGTAATTAAAAGTTTTATAATTATTTTCCAAAAATGTATCTGTTGTGAACAGTAAATTTTATAAAATTAGTTTTATAAAAGTTTAATTAAGTAATAACTCGTAACTATGGATCTTCTTCGTTTTAATCCGTTTTTCGTGTTGCTTACCTTTTTGGGAATGTCATGATGTGTTAAATTTTTATAAAAATATAAAATAATATGTTATTTACACGAATTTTGGACAGAAACTTGGTGTGACTTTGATAACTCCATTTTCATGTTAAAATCCTAAATGGTGATTTAGTTATATAGAACATGTAAACACATAAAAATGAATAAAGTAAAGACATGAAAGGTTTTTAGATAACCTTAATGAGATGTAGTGTGATGAACCAAAGTATCTAAACCCTTGTTTAGATATAAAACCAAAGCTTGAAATTATGAAAACCCTAGATTAGGTTATAAACCTTAATCTTACTTTCTTTGCTTCAATACTTGCAAATGGTTAACCAAGGCTTGGCAAAACACCTTAGTATATCTTAGAAATGATGTGTGGTGGCTTGAATATGTTGAAGAAAAATTTGTATGGATTATGTAAAGGGGGTTTGTTTGCCGTGAGCTTAAGGAGAGAAAGAGAAGAGATTTTGTGAAAATTTTACTAAGTGTTTATGCTTGAATCACTAGTATACATGTATATATAGGATAAGTATTGGTCAAAACTTTCTCAAGAAGGGTCAATGGTGGGGGGGGGGGGGAATTCGGTCAAGGGGACAATGGGAGGGTTTTAGGGATGGTCATGGTCAAAGTCTTTGGTCAAAGAAACAAGTTATGGCTAGGTATTAATGAGTTATGTTGTATATTGACCAAGTTGTAAGATTTTTCTTATATAACCTTGTATAAATTGCATTAATTTCGGCATATATATGCTATACATGATATATTTTTGTAACTTTTATGTATTGGGTATAAATGTGGGTATTTGTTGAAGCGTAGAAAAATTTTAGTGGTTCCGAGAATGTCTAATCGTATTTAATTGCGAAACGTAACCAATTTATGTAACCGATAAAAATAAATATAAAAAGTTGATTATTACTTTCGTAAAAATAATATATTGCTTGCTTGACGAAAACTTTAATTCGTTTGGTGTCCGTTTACATTAATTGATAATTTATAGCTCACGCGATTTAACTTAACTATTATAATTAAAAGTAAATGCATACGAAAAAAAAATTATTAATAAAATATATGACGTTGTAAATGACCTGAAAATACGGAATGTTACAGCTATGTACTCAACTTCTGTAGCGGACATTGCAGTAGTACTATGGTTTGAGCTTTTCTAGTCTATTGCGCCTCCATTCAAAACGAAGATGTATCATGTCTGAGATTTTATGTCATCTTTATCGATCTTGAATCCAGCGTCGCAATAGCTAGTAACTCTAAGTTCTACTTTAAGATTCCCATCATAAACCAAGAACATATCTCTAGTATTTTTTTAAATACTTAAGAATGTTTTTCACAGCAGTCCAATGGTCTTCACCATGATTCTATTGAAAACGGCTTGTAATGTTCTGAGCGAACGCCACATCAGGTCTAATGCATCTAACCACATACATAATAGATCCTACAGACGAGGCATAAGGAACATTTTGCATACGCTTCACCTCTTAGGTGTAAAGCACCTTGTGTTTTATTTAAGTCAAGTCTTTCTTGCATGGGGATACTGCCACGCTTGGAATTATATATCCTAAATCTTTTCAAGATTTTATCCATGTAAGTACTTTGACTTAGTCTAATTAACTGCTTGGATATATCTCAGTAGATTTTAATTCCAAGAATAAATGTCGCTTCCCCTAAATCTTTCATGGCAAAATACTTTCCAAGATAGGATTTACATCTTGTAACATTAGGAATGTGATTTCCCATGATTATTATGTCATCAAAATATAAGATGAGGAATGTAACATTACTCACACTAGCCTTTTGATATACACATGGCTCATTAAGATTTGGAGTATAATCAAACTTTTTGATTTTCCTATCAAATCTTTTATTCTAGCTTCTTGATGCTTGTTTAAGTTCATAAATGGATCTTTGAAGCTTGCATACTTTTCTGAGATGTTTAGGATCAATAAAACCTTCAAGTTGTACCATATATATATATCTTCATTAAAATAACCATTTAAGAAGGCAGTCTTGACATCCATTTTCCAAATCTCATAGTCATAGTACGCAACTATGGCTATAAGAATCCTAATAGCTCTAATGTATACAACAGGAGAGAAAGTTTTTTCATAGTCAATCCCGTAGGTATGATCCCTTCACTACAAGACTAGCTTTATAGGTGTGTACATTGACATCCATGTCGGTCTTTTTCTTGAAAAGCCATTTACTCCCAACGGTCTTAGCATTAGGAGGAAGATCGATCAAGCGCCAGACTTGATTATCTTTCATGGATTGCATCTCCTCATTAATAGCATCAAGCCACTTATCAGATTCAGGATCTAGATAGTAGCTTTATCGTTAGTAGGTTCATTAAGATCCCCTAAACTATGCTCCTCAGCTTCTACATTTAGACATAAGCGTTCAAGAGCTTGATATGTCCTTACAGACCTACGAACGGGAGCTACATCTTCTTGAGGTTCAAGATTTTCTGCCTTAACAAGATGTTCGCTAGTGCTTTCAGAAGGTGATGTATCTTCTTCTTGAATTTCTTCAAGTTCTACCGCCCTCCTACTGGCTTTTTGAGAGATGAGATTCTTTTCAAAGAACTTAGCATACCTTGCAACAACAATCTTGTTTTCAGGTGGGAAGTAGATGTAGTAACCCATTGTTTCTTTTGGGTATCCTACAAAGATACACTTAACAGATCTTTGTTGGAGTTTGTCAGGCATGTCACGCTTCATAAGTGCCTCATAACCCCAGACCTTTAAGTAAGACAAATTAGTAATTTTTCCATATCATAATTCATATGGTGTCTTATCAACCTCCTAGGTTAGAACCATATTGAGTATGCGTGTAGCGGACTTTAGAGCATAATCCCAAAAGGATAACGGCAGAGTTGTAAGATTAATCATTGATTAAACCATGTCAAGCAGAGTACAATTCCTCCTTTCAGACACACCATTGTGTTGTGGTGTGTATGGAGGAGTAAGTTGTTGGACAATTCCACAAGCTTTCAGATAATCTTTAAACTCTTAATTTATATATTCGCCTCCTCGATCCGATCGAAGAGACTTTATAGTCTTCCCGAGTTGATTTTCTACTTTATTCTTAAAGACCTGGAATGTTTAAAAAACTTCATGTGTATGTTTAAGCAAGTAACATATATATAACAACTAAAATCATTCGTAAAGGTTATGAAGTAGCTAGTACCTTGTCTTGACACATGTCTATGTGGACCACAAACATCATTATGTATTAATCCAAGAAGATCATTTCTCTTTCTGTTTGATGCGAAAAAGGTTTCCTTGTCATTTTACTAGATAAACAAGATACGCATTGAATAAAAGATTCATAATCCGTTGATTTTAAAATCCCATCATGTTGCACCTTTTCAATACGTTTCTTGCTTATATGATCAAGACGATAGTGCCACAGATAAGTAGAGTCCAAGTTATGCTTGGCTCTTTTATTGCCAATATTATAAATAAAATTAACATTTGTCACAAGATTAAACATATCAATTTCATAAATACCATCACGTGGAATAGCATTGAAATAAAGAACATCATTCTCAGAAACTGAAATACCAGAATCTGTAAAACGGTAAACAAAACCATTGTCAACCAAATGAGAAACTAAAACAACACCTCTAGTTATAGTAAGTGCATAATGACAATTTCTAAACAAATAACTAAGCCATTAAACAAAACTAAGTCAAAACTTCTAATAGTTTCTACTTGTGCGCGCGCACCATTGCCCGTGTATAGATAGACAGCTCCTTGTTTCAGCTTCCTTTCTCCTCTAAGACCCTAAGCAGTGTTACATATGTGAGTACCACAACCAGTGTTACACACCCAGTATTTATTAGAGAAAGAAAATAATTCTATTGTGAAGATACTTGAAGTACTAGCAGAACCTGCTTGCTTCTTCTTTTTCATTAACTCAGCAAGGTAGACAGGACAATTCTTTCTCCAGTGACTCAGCTCTTTGTTGTGGTGGCAAGTCGCATCCTTTTTCGGGTGCTCTTTAGCAGCAGGTGCAGGGTGTTTAGGCTTAGGGGCATAAGCAAGCTTATTCTTGCCCTTACATTTTCCTTTACCATTCCCCTCAGCAGCTTATGGTTTCTTGTTGGATTTCTGGATTCTACCACCTTGAATCGCAAGGACTTGTGGTGTAACAACCTTTTTAGGTAAACCATTTTCATACTCAATAAGCAGAGCATGTAGTTCATCAATTGCCTTCCCCATGTTATGCATATTATAGTTTCTTACGAAGCCAGCAAAGTTATCAGTCATAACTGATGCGTTCCAACTGGTCCACATAGCTCTTCATCTTTAGAAAAAAAAAATAAGCTAACGGATTGCCCTTCCTCTTGTTTGCAAGCATGGAAAGTTTGAATTAGGTCAAACCTCTCAACTCCAGATTGTTTCTCAAACATAGATTTATGCTCCTGAAGCATGTCATATGGTGCATAGTTTTCAAATTGCCTTTGAAGTTCGGGAGACATGCTACCGAGCATAAGACATGCAACCTAATTATTAACATCATAAATCTTGTTCCAGTCCTCCAATTCATGATTGGTGACACCGGCAACATGAGCAGGGGGTATAGGCAGTTCAATTGTATTGAGTTTCTTTTCAACTCTAAGGACAATCCTTAGTTGACAAAACCAATCATTGAAATTAGTAATTTCCATATTAGTTTCTACCCGCATAATATTTTTTTTATGATTAAGTCAAAAATCAATGAGTAACCCTAATTGATGAACATCTTCTAACAAAGATGACTTTCAAAATCCACAAATTAACAATCTAAATTCCTT
>BQNB010032940.1:29282-52756 GCA_026074375.1 Tanacetum coccineum
AAAACCCCTATCTTATTTATTTGTAATGTCTTTCTAGCTCCTTGCTAGTTTTTTTTAATAAAGTTGCCGTTCAAAAAAAATCATTGAAATTAGTATCAAAAAGTTTTTCTCTTTCGAGCATCAACCTGAAAGCCGAATGGCTTATGTTTTGAGCAGGTAATGTCATCTACAAAACATACGAAGGTTTAAAATTTTAGTATTTTTGATAATACTCCTTAAAGAAAATTAACTACCCATGTTTAAACTTATAAACAATTAATTTTCTAAAGGATAGGATCCTAATGACATACCACCATCACATCACTTGATCTGCTAGTAATGGTGTATTCAAAAGGTAACTGACGATCAATGATTGCAAGACAAGTGCAATTCTTAGATCATTATGGGACTTACTTAATTCACTTGTATCAAGCAAAAAGTGTTAAGTAAGCATGTTTCGTCCCATCTATGCCTCGATCTTAAGGATCTTACCAGTTTAACCCGATTAATTCGCCCAATAAAAAACTGTGATTATAACACCAACGTCTCACGAAGAGTGTATGATCATCGTGAGTTGCAATTTACCTACGTTTCATGCAAAGTAAAAGACAATTGCAAGTGTTCTTACAATTGGGTGGCAAAGACTTAGTTTAAAGGGTATAATATTTGACAAGTAACGTGTATATCAAATATGTACAAAGAAGTAGGGGTGAGCATACCGGATCGTCGACCGGACCAGACCGGAAGACCGGACCGGACCGAAGGTATTTCGGTCTGGTCCGCTGTCTGGTATTTTGGACCAATTTGATCCTCGGTCCGGTAGGTCCTGTCCGGTCCGACCAAAAACCCGATGATAATGCCGTGTAGGACCGGACCGGACAGAAGACCAACCCGGACCGGACCGTACCATTTCGGTCCGGTTCGCTGTCCGGCAATATGGACCATTTCGGTCCTCGGTCCGGTCCCGTCTTGAACATATGCTCACCCCTACAAAGAAGTATGTATACATCTTCGTATCATAGATTCTAATAAAAACTTTACTTAATTAAGTTATTCATTATGGTGTATCACTAAATTTTCTATACCAACATGTGTATAAAATAATGATAATACACCTTTAAAACAAATTGATGATTCAATCATGTTTTCATACAGCAATCATAAAGTTTACCACAAGAAAAGATTAAAAAATAACTAAACCCTATATTGTACTCTTCAAATGTACAAGTACACAAGTTCTTCTAATAATTCCCTCATATGCTGAAGCATGTAGTGGCTCAGGAAAAGATTAAAAGTCATTCAAACCCTAGACTATTCGCTATTACCATGTAGTTGCAAGAACTTGAGGGAGAAAATTATAGAGTATGGTTTCGTAGCAAGGTAGGGAAACACCTTAAGCCTTGCTATGAGATACCTCGAACCCTTGTGCTAGTTTAGCAAGTAAATGATTTTAAGAAAATTTCATCATTGATAAACTTATTGATCTTTAGTTTAGAAAACATATTATAAACTAATTGTATTGATAGTCTCGTCGTGGGAAGTTGAGGTATGATCCCCAACATTATAGATAACCACACCCGAGTGAGACATAAGACTTCACAAACAATAGTCTATGATAAATCTAGTTTCATAATTATTAGTCATGTTTATATTTTCTTTTCTCCTTTGTTTTTACACAAGTCACAGCTTTTAAAAACAAACATAAACAACTAATACACATAACAATTATTTAACCAGTTAACACTTAACACATACAAATCATAAACCGATGATGACATAATTTACGACTAATTATATATATACTCACATAAGGCTTCCTCTTCCAATGAATCGGGCCACATACATCGATAAAATCGATTGCGCAAGCCTTTTAAACAAGTATATATCACATAGCACATAAAAGCTGATAAGTGGTTTTAGTCGACTTCGGGCCCAGACCCGACAAAGAAGGAGTCTTCCCCAACCTTAGCAGTTAACTACAAAGTTGTAGCCTACTGAGTCATGGATCTATCAAAAAAAATTCAGAATTTTTTGACTTATAGAGAATAAATTACGAATTTTTTAGTGGTCGGGTGTCATACAATCAACAACTAAAACAATCTACTTAATTTTGTCTAAATTAGACTCTAGTCATCGATTTGCATGTAGATCAATTAACAATTAATCAAGAAACATATATCATATATCAAAACCTATTATCCAAGATAAATATGCATGTGTTCATCACGGATAATCAATTAACCAAGTAATTATAGTATACAAGTTAAAAAACGACCAATTATCAATAATATATCAATCTTAACACGTAAAATTTCATACAATCTAGTGTTTCATCTAATTAATTTTAACATCCATAAAGATCAAATCTTCAACAAGAAAATCGACCAAAGGGCTTAATAAAATTAAAGAACAAGAAACTAATTTATATGCTAAATTTTACGCATGTAATTACAAATACTATACGATGGCTCGTGAGACCACTGTTGGAATTTATAACATATTAACACATTAATAATCACGAGTACACGCAATGGAAGACAAGAACACATATAGTATTAAGTAATTAACATAATATCAAGAATCATGTACCTTTTAGCAAATTAAGCAAACGAACAACGAATCCTGAAAACATGCGTATGTGTTAAACTAACAAACGCGTAAAACCACTTAGATTCAAATTATGAATCCTCTATGCGATACACACACAATACGTTCTTAGCAAACAATTAAGTATGTTAGTACTAGCAGTGATAAAGCTAACGAATATTCACGTTCTTGAAGCAAGCAAGCAAGTCGAATCCCTTAGAGGGTGCTTGTAGTCGATCGCAAGGAAGAACACATAAACCGAAACCCTTTGTGGGTTTAGTTCGATCGGTACACAAGAGGGGAGGAGAGAAAGAGTTTTTTTAGGGTTTAGGGATTTCAATAATTATCCATATAATGAACCTAGAGTTCATTATATAGGCTTTTATAACTTGGCTTGCAAGTTAGGCAATCCCAAACTCTTTGGGATTGTCCCACCGATCGGCACAAGGCAAGGGGGTGTTCCCGAAACTTTTTTTAGTTTATTTTACATAAAGAACCCTCTAGTTAACGTTTAACGACCGTTTGTAAAATCCCGTTAAGTAACTTATTAATTAACGCTCGTTATAGCTTCACTAATTAATACATTACATTTAACATATTAATACATAACTGTTTTACGTATTAACGCGTGCGTCCCCATAGGCTCACGTAATTCCCGGACATATATTATTTGATATATGAACATATCCCAACATATTATATTATAACTTTACTAACATTTAGCAGTATCAGGTTTGCGTGTCACTTTTATTAGTGAAAAAGAATTTACACGTTTGTCATTGTTGTTTTAGTATTAAAAAAACTACAAAAGGCACTCTCAAACTATGTGAGAATTACTAAAACAACCTTGAACTTTTACCTATTTACGACTTTTTTATATAACTCGTCAGAAGATATCAATTCATTTCTAGAGTGCGACACCATACTCGAATAATAAAGATTGGCGTTACCTAAACAACCAAATGCTACCACCAAGAAGTAACTAAGAAGACACCTTCTAAAACCTGATTTCGAAGAAGAGAGCATCGTAAATGAACTTGAACCAGGAATGGCCAACGAGGAGTAAGATATCGCAGGGAACCCCAAGAGCAAGTCCCACCATTAAACAAATAGAACGGGAAACTTCAAGGGCATATTGTCTAACCAAACAAAAGAATGGTCCAAATCATCAAGAACCTACAAGACAGATGGATTCAAGATATATGAGACACCCTATAACACCACCACGCCGACCAGCATTGATACTGAGTGGGCGACGATTGCAAAAAACGACACCGTTCCACGCAAAGCATGAAAAATTTAATGGGAAAAGTTTTTAACGCCATCTACTAGGAAGAAACCATATTAGGAAGGAGAAGCTCATCAAGCTAGAAACCGAACGTCTTTTAAACTCGAAAAATACCGTCACCAATTTACAGGTCCCAAACCCAACGATCTTCCATGCTTGACGATAATCACTGAGTTCGGGAGACTGCAGAGTCTGTGAAAAGCTGCAATCAGGCTCCGATCTACCTCAAACGTCTCTGACGAACAAAGAAAGAGCAAAAAGGAGCACCTTCTCATATTTATCGGCCACAGTACAATCCTTATTGTTCTCTAAAGCATATAAACGTGGAAATGCTAAGCTCAGGCAAGAATCTCCAATCCACAAATCCTTCCAAAAAATAGTGTTCCTACCATTACCAACTCGTATTTTGCAGTGCGAGAAGAAGTCAAATCCGAGAGACTTGAGAGCATTAAGCTCTTTGATGATAGAACTCCAGATCGAGGGGTAAGATGTCGAAATAACCTGTGTGTTTGAACCATGAGCTGCTTGAATAAACCGAACCCAAAGAGACTTCTCCCGAGACAGGAACCGCCACATCCATTTGGCTAAGAGACCTCTATTTAAAGCATAGAAACTTGAGACACCCAAACCACCGTTAATTTTTGACGCAAGCACCTTGAGCCATTTGACCCATGTAATCCTTCTATCACCTTCACTAGTACCATTGAAGAAATTTCTTCGGATAGCCTCCAAGGAATGAAGAACCGACTTAGGAATTTTATATAGAGACATGTAGTATATAGGATTAGGGGTTGGAACCCGAGCACTGACTTATGAGAGTAAAGTCGAACCTCCACGTGGAGAGGGTATTTAAGCTTCCACTTCGACAGACAGCCTCTCTTGTAGTTTATAAAATAATCTCCTTCCCAAGGTTTTTGAAACGAAGACATAGTACCACCTACCATGATCCCCAAATACCTGAAAGGGGTGTGCATAACCGAGCAACCGATCAAAGCTGCTGCCTCGGCCACATATTCCTCAGAAATTCCCAACTCCTAGCAAATTGGCTAAGCACTTGCATAATACATTTCAGGTTATCGCGAGACCAATCACCAATAAAAACTACGTCATCGGCGTAGAACAAATGGGATAAAGTAATCGAAGAATCAATCTTAATACCAGTAAACGTGCCCACTTCGATTATTCGCGAGAAAGAAAGATGTAGAGACTCCATTATAAGGATGAATAAATAAAGAGCCAACGGGTCTCCTTGTTTCAATCCTCTATGAAATTGGAATTCGAAATAAGGGCTCCCATTGACAAGGATATAAGCCATGCTAGAATGCAAGCTACCCCGAATCCACGACCGCCACAAATGACCGAACCCAAAAGAAGAAAGAACAGCCTCCAAATAATCCCACCTACCGGAGTCGTACGCTTTTGCGAAATCGACTTTAAAAGCATAGCCCCTTTGTTTTTTGATGACGACATATCGGGTGCAAATAGTTTCGTGAGATAAAGGGTCCGTCTAAAATTTGTGACGATAAGGGAGAAATGGCCGTTTTGAACATCCGAAACTTAGATCTGAGATACCGATAGAAAGCCAAGTTGCAAGAATTTCGTGATTAACTTTATAGATGCTCCTAATCAGAGCTATAAAGACTATAAACTCCAACAGATTTTGGCTCCAAGATTGTTGGAATATAGAGCTATAAAAAGAGTAATTACAACCAACGGGGAAATGAAGCATGCTCGAAAAACCACTCGCACAATTCGTACAAAAAACGTTGACCAACGACAACCCAAAATTTGGCGAAAAAGATTCAAACTTAAAACCCGTCAGGACCAGGTGATTTAATATCACCACACCCCCAAAAAAAGCCGAGCGAATTTTTTCGTCCTCTTGTAAAGGTTTTATCCATAGCATCTGAAATGATCCACACTAAGACGATTGGGAAGGAGTGGTTTAATATATCCATGACGATGGCCAGGTTCATTAAAACGAGAAAACAAAATGAACGCGAAACAACGTCTTTTAAAAACTCTAGTAGGTTCGACGATGCCATTCAACCGTCTGTTGCATAACTCCCTATAAAAACCGCTAAGAACGCCTCTCGTTCCTTCCATATTAACTATACCATGAGAGATTTGAGTTCTAAGGTCCCCCACGATAGCCATTGGTATTTTATCCTTTTGCATGTTATCTCTAAAGCTTCGGTTGTTTGAAATCATGCAAACAGATCTATCATTACCTCCGTACGGAAAACTAGGAGAATCATCCATTTACCTGACTCCCTGATCCATATCTTAGTTAATACCCTCTCGTTGAGATTTTAAATTCTAACACATTTACGCGTCTGACTCTTCTTATGATCCGCAATCCATGTACGAATATCCTTTTTAAGGATTTGAAGTTTCTTCTTGAATCGGATCATCCCGTTTTTGTCATAGAGAATAATGGAGTTCCAAGTGTTAGACACCATAGCATCAAAACCCTGATATTCAAACCACGAGTGAAAAAGACGAAACGGAGTAGCACCATAATCAATACAAACCTCACGAAGCAAGATAGGATGATGATCCGAGAGGTGTCTATCTAGACATACGGCTGAAAGATGTGGAAAAGCTGAAAGAAGCCCATCGGACACCAAGAATCGGTCTAATTTACTCATTTTTTTAAGTGACTCCTATACTTGTGAGCCCAATTAGAGTAATACCTTCCAACTAAATTTCCTCTAACAAAGCCCTGCAGACGAATGAACCTGTTGAAAACCTTAGCAACCATAAACTTGACCTCTGTCCCCCACCTATCTTTTTTTATCTCCCAGACTCGTTAAATTCTCCCAAAAAGATATGCTCTCAGCCTCGCCGTTCAACCGTTGATTAAAGAAGTTAAATACAGACCAATAAGTGAGGCGCGTAGATAAACTGCTTGGGGTGCGTATACAGAAAATTAAGAGCATCTTGGTTTGATTGGAATTCCAAGTACCGTAAAGAGCAATGAAGTTATCAGAGATTATATGATGTTCTTTATGGAAAGCTTTAGGATCCCAAACACATAACAAACCTCCGGAATTACCAAGCGCCTCGCTGACATAAACGTTCAATAAGGAGTTGCCCCAAAGGTGTTTAATCGCCATATCAGAAATGTTATCAGATTTAGTCTCCTGAAGAGAAAGAAAAGAAAATTTATTTTTATTGCATAGCTCCCTGATCCAATCTTTCTTAGCCTTGGAGCCTAGGCCTTGAATATTTAGAGATAAGCAATTCATCGAAAAACCCCATCGACTCCTTGAGATCCAATGATCTTCTCCATATCAAATAGTGCAGAACCATCCAATTTAGAGAAGCCCATGGTTTGGCCGACCTTAATATCACTTCATCTAGAATATCCAAGGATAAACCAACCCCTCTTTTTTTTTACGGCCAAATACCATGATACATCATAGAAGATAATTTGTTCATCAACCTTTTGTGCACTCTTCTCCGCAATACTGAACATACCATCCGTAGCGATTTTGATCAATAGAATGGTCCGGACGCCCCTGTAAGTTATGAGAATTTTTCTTTAATGGTGGGGGGGGTGGGGGGGGGGGTTTACCTCCTCAGTTTGAAGTCTGGAGGATACTGAATGCTCGAATTTCGTACCATCAGTTCCAACACTTTTAGGGTGTTTGTGAGTAAATCAAAAATGTTTGAAAGGATCGTACGAAGTTTCTTTATGAACAGGAATCGTCAGCATTAACCACTCATTGACTTCACACCAAAAACTTTGTCGATAGGATACTTCCATCATCGCTCGTCATTCTCATAATTTACCAATTTGGATAAAGCTGAATTGATTCTCACCTATCTCCATTCCAGTCTCATCCATCCTCGGAGTCTGTAATTCTTTCACAGCAACTTCAGATGAAAGATGGAAGCAACTATAAAAAGATTTTCTTTAGCATGGATGACAAAAAACTTTTCTTTCACAATGATTTTGAATTACCAAGATGTTTATCCTCCTGATTGGTTATTATAAAATGCATGACGCGCTTACCGCGCAAAAAAGTCCGTCCCCTCTAACATTCCTTGCAGATCCAATACGTATTCCGCCTCCATCTTGGATCCAATCTTATGAAATGTATTACGTGACCAAGCGTGCATGGGAACCCCTTCAATATCCACCCAAACAATCCTATCACGAGGTAGGAAATCCGATTGAGCATCAGATAGACTCTTAAACCATGAAGCGACACCCACGTGCTTCATTAACTTGGATTTAGCTTTAGCGAGGTAATCAATCATAACCCAGGTCCACCAAATAAACAAATCTCACGTTGGAAAACCCCCTCATTAGATAAATAAAATCCGGTAAAATTATTAATGGAGGAGAAATTTGCTTAACCTCCACCCCATAACATTATACACCATGTCAAGATTAGACCGTAGCATTGAAGCATCCAATGACTAAAGTTGGAACAAAGATAGAAGTGGGTAGAACATGAATACCTATTTTGATTTTGCCGCAGAAGCAGTTACGTAATTGTGCAGAAGTTAGGAGCCCTATTAGTAGTGAATGTGTCTAGACAAAAGTAAAGGGAACGTTCAAAAAACCGAACGAACATTGGGCATTAGATTCATCCGACCTATCAATATAGTGCATAGGTTACCTACAAGCCCAATCAACGATTTATTAACCTTATTGAAACTTAACCTTACTAAGGCAACAAATGTTTCCCCTGCCTTAGAACGACGATTGGGGATATACACATCCACAACCGAACCATACGATTGACAGAGTTTCCACAGATCCGAAGAGGTGGTACTATCAGGGAAGTTTGTCCTACGTAAAAAGGATTTGGAATATCTTGCTGGTAAGACCCCGCATATCCTGATCGTATTCTTAGTGCATGAACATAAACAGAAACAAAACCATTGATTGAATGTATATCTAACAAAAAACAAAAATCGAGAAACAACTTAAAAAAAACGAATCAATAACCAATTAAGCCTAATGATATAAAACAGTCGACTCAAATAATGATCAATTATAACCCGATCAATAAAGGACCAACCCCATACACCATACCAATAAATCTGATCTATGCATAAAGAGTGCATTAATCAAGATCAGTACCCATAATTGAACGTTATTTAATGAATGGAAATCCAAAAAAAAAACATGCAAATAAAATTGATTCAGAGAAGGGTTAAGGAGAAGGATTGACATTGGGAACGAAAAAAAAAATCTTCTAATCACATGTATGGCTTGTTGAATAATTGAAGACACAGCATCAGGTTTGCGTGTCACTTTTATTAGTGAAAAAGAATTTACACGTTTGTCATTGTTGTTTTAGTATTAAAAAAACTACAAAAGGCACTCTCAAACTATGTGAGAATTACTAAAACAACCTTGAACTTTTACCTATTTACGACTTTTTTATATAACGAACTTTATTTATCAAATATAGAACGTAAAACTATTGATTCATTCGTAAAAAAATATGCCGCTTGAAAGATCTTTGAATTGCAAAAAAACGAGCTCAATGTTGCAGTGCTTCTGAAATACACACGATTTTATAAAAAATATTAAAGTTTAATATATATTTTATAAAAATAAGATTTAAAATCGTACTATAAGCAAATAGTTCTTCAGGTTATCGGTTCGTTGCATAGTTAGTCCTTAATGACTAACTTTGCAACGGAACGCTAACCGAATGACTATTTTCGAAATAGTCATTGGATTATCGTTCCGTTGCAAACGTAAAACCAGGAGTGAAAAAACCTCGTTACCCAAATTCCGTAAGTCCATAGTTGTTGAGTATAAGCATTTGCCTTATACTAGTGTGTCAATCCGGTGTTTATTCGGGTCGGTATTGGAGCTTATCGGGTCGGTCTATCGGGTTTTGAAAAAAATAAAAACTAACCCGCAACCCGACCCTATAAGGAATCGGGTCTATCGGGTTGCGGGTTATCGGGTTAGATCTATTGGGTTATCGGGTTGCTTGTTAAGAAAAATAAAATAAGATACCAATAATATAAATTTCGTAATCTATAATCAATCACAATTAGAGTACTTCTTCTGATTTATAAGTGTCGATTCTCGTCTTGAATAATAAATAGGCATATCACTGATAGATTATCATTAACTGTTGGAAGTCAATCCAGGAAATCACTTCGCATGTGAAAGCATTAACGCATGCAAGGGCATTATAATTCTCAATCCGCAAATTCTTTTCCCTGTGCTAAAAGTTCAAGCATCGCCAAGGAACCACCAACAATGTTCCAAAGAAAGATCTTGTATTTCTATAGGATAACCATAAAGATTCCTAAAAGATGCAATCGAAACACTCTGACTTTGTAAATTTAAGAGGAAAAAATAACAAAAAAAAGAAAGAAAAGAAGTAAGTGTTTGAATAATCCATATCTTATGCTAAAAATAGAAGAGCCGACCATATCTGTCTATATTAAGTTACAAACTATATTAAGCTAGTGTTTTGCAATTAGTCATCAATTCAATGGACACAAATAAAGTTCACATGCTAACATTCACACATGTATCTCATAAAATAATACAAGAACCCATTTTATAACTTTTTTTGTTTCATGTCTATCGAACAAAGTGCAACAAGCAATTGGAAGTGTTGTATGCTAGACAAAAAATAGACGTATGTTAATGAAAAAAAACGCTTTTATTCAAAAATTAAAGATTTGTTAACATGTCATTATATCATTTCCTTTACCCCCCCCGGGTTATATTCGGTTGACACCGATAACCCAAAAGAAAATTACTAAGACCCTAACCCGACCCGATTTAACTTATCGTGTCAATCGTAATTGAGACCCGATAAGCTAAGTTGGAACCCAATCAACCCGACCCTATAAAAGCACTTATCTGGTTCCGGGTCGGTTCGGGACACCCAGCATACACGTCCGACCAGGCCATTGGGAGCATCCTTTGGAGGAGGGGCAGGATAATTTTTAGGAGAAACTTGCCACCTACTTCCCCTCGGATAGGTGAGAGATATACGACACATACAGAAAAATCTTGGAGAACAACCTCTCGTACTCAGCATTCATCTTACAGTATCAGAAAAAGCATCAAACAAACCCGTTCAACCTCATCATAATCACACGAAGCTCCCCTTCGACCTCGCCTCACTCAGCCAGACCTTGTCCCCATCCATCTGAATTGCATAGTTGAAAGGAAGCAGAAGAGACTGTATATATTCGTGGCTTCTGTAGGATACGTCCCCAGCCACAAGTGGGAAGGAGCTTCATACTGCGTCAGTCTTTCTCCTTTGGCAAAAGGCAATTTGGTCCGGAGCTCCTCCTTCCTCCGAAAGCCAATCACTAGAATCCCTTTCAATCATAAACCATGCCAGAGTCTTTTTGGGCCAGCTGATTCTTCCAGGTTTTTCACAACAAAGGAATGGACCCATCGGCATTTTTTTAATTTGTTGCTCCAACACCTTATCTGAAGGTCCTGTTTTCAGCATTGGTAAGCCCATAAACCATCCTATTTTCGGCTTGAACAACAGCAAGATGCTCAGAACATTTGGGTCATTCTCCTCACGTAGTTTCCTATGCCTCGCGGACAAGGTGTTTTTTAGAATTTCAGTACATATCAAAGTCCTCTCTGAGTCCGAACAAGATACTCCGAGTATTTCTTCTAGATCCTCTTTCAAATCATGGTGGGTGTTCATAAAGAGACCTCAAACTGAACGGAGAGCAAGGGCCTTTGCCATAGCACCACTGCCAAGGATAACCATGCTCTATCCAAAACAATGTTATTGACAAAAGATGCATCACCTCTTAACGTCCAGGAGGATAAGGTTAGACATTAAAACACTACACTGCGCGTCCTTCCGGAGTGACACTACGGCCCTCTGATGGATTCCCCAAGTCGGAACAAAAAGAGACGGAGGTAAAGAAGACCCAGCCCCATCGGCAACAACACCTGTGGAACACCGCCTATTAGAAAAAAAACAACACATAAGAGAATGAAGAGGAAAGGGAAAGACAAACCTCTCAAAAGGGGATCAGGCATAGGAGTCTCCTCTTGAGCAACGGACTTCCCATTATCCGGACGGGTTGCAGTAGGAGGGATTGACTCAGCTCCAAGAACAACCCGCTCCGTGGTGTCGTTAAACATGCCCTCTCCGGTCCCTCAAGGTTAACCTCTTCGACCACCTCAACGTTACAATTAACCATCTCCAGTACCAACAACCCCGGAGTGTACATCATGATTTTAGCGTTTCACAAGGTAGGGAGGTGGAATTAGCAAAACATGCTGAGGAATCTCAAGCAAGTTAATCCCCCCCAGAGCCGTGGTAGGGATACCACAATTACACCCCTAGAACATCCAAGCAACCCCCTCAATAGTCCGAAGAGGAGTAGTGACACGGGATTTGAATCCGTACATTCCTCCTAACGCACTCATTCGAACCCCACTACAGACCCACGGCAACCATCGGATACCCTGTTCTTATCAGTTCTTTCACTTGGCAGCGGAGCCTGCGCTTTATTCTTACCTTTTGGCCACTATCTTTGGATCTGAGGCCTCAACCCTTTGTTGAGAGTCCGTCTTGCCAGGAATTGGCTGAGTACGCTATCATTTGGTAGGGTAAGTATGTTGAGTGAAGGACGTCTTGTTCCGTTCAAGGCTTTCCCATCCTCGATATACATCCCGGAAAGCAAAGGAAGACGTAATAACTCCGACACATTATGGTAAAAACTACAAAAAAAAAAACACAACAGGTTAGAAATAATGAGGGAATAACATACCAAATTCGCAAAACCAAATAAAGAAAATGATAAGTGCCCTCTCGTTAAACCATTGCCACTCAACGGATCTTTGAACAAAGGATAGAAACTTAGGAATTTCCCACGTGACGGCCAACCCAGCACAGAAAAGCAGACCGCGTCGGAATTACCACTAATTCAATGGGTTGGTGGTCCAGAGTGACAACATCACCTCATCGTAACCATCTATGGGTTCACAGTGTCCACGTTATATCTTAATCATGAAGTCTCCAGCCACATAGCATCCGGATGGCTCGCCGATCATAAAAAAGAAAGCGCCCCTTCCACTTCTTCATACAGAGAACGTTTTGTTCAAGATCTACACCGACAATCCTACCATCTTTTTCTCGACGAAGAAAACTAATCACCCTTGTGTTGCTAAGTTTAATAAAAAACCCGAAAACAAAGTTGACCGAAGGACGATGTCGAGGCTTCGTACAGTAACAGACTCGAAGAGGGTCAAGCGGGTCAAACCCCAGTGGCACTAGTTGGAGTAGATGTGTACATGTAAAGTGCCTATTCACGGCAAGAAGGAAGGTCAAAAAGGGTACCCTTTAAGCACCGCAAACTCAAAATACTGCTCATAAAAGTACCAATGCAATCCACATCTAGACTGTCCCTGGTCCACGTCGGAAGAAACAACGACAGGAAGTAGATCCTAGTGAATTTAATATTTTATATGTTGAGGGTTTTATTCACGTTCCGAAGGTTTCATGGGTAGATAAAAAATAAGAACCCATGTCAGCGCTTTGCAATACGTAATAGGATTTCCGTCTTGCGACCCCCATGTCCAACATCGTTCCGGCTTTACGGACATTTTCCAAAGACCGCTAAGGGAAGGCAAACTTATAAAGACATAAAGGGAAAAATGGTATACCTTGAATCAAAATCAAGAAAAGAACGGCGACGCGGGGCGAGTCGGAGATTGTACATGCAAGAAAGGTACCCGTTCGCTGTGATCTCCTCTAAAACTAGATTTTACAACACTGTAAAAAATGAAACTATGGACTGAATTATCTGGTGCCCCAAATTGGGCTTGGGCTCTAAAATTCACAAAACAGCTTTCAAGGAGGCCAATCTTACCTTGAAAGGGAATCTGATCACACGTTTACCTGCCAAATAAATAGACGTATGAGTAGTTCATAATGGTTTATTTAAAACGCCACTGAAATTAAGATTTATTTTGGCTCTTCATCCACATCAAGAAGACAAGTGGATCTCACCTCCTCATAATCACGAATTTTGCTTCACACCTATCAAGACGCAAAAAAAAAAAAAAAAAAAAGCAAGAAGGGAAGAAGTGAAAAGGAAGAAGGTTAGGGCAAGAAAGAAACGAGGACCAACGTCTTTGGATCCTTTCGGACGAGCACCTCAAGTATGACTTCAATAGTCTACTACTCTTAAAGCCATACTGGGGGGGACATGTCCGTGTATATGCCGGACAGGCTAGTAGACCGAACGGGCCACATAAAACCCAAGCGGACTAACTCAAGCCCAATCGAATAAATCATAGACCAAGCAAGCTACTCAAATCCGAACGGGCCACAAGAGTCCGAACGGGTCATAAAGTTCCAAGCTGGTGTCCGCGTATATACCGGACGGACCTCACATCCGAACGGGTCGCACGGGATCCAACTGTTGTCGCTACATCAACCCGAAAGAAACAGAACGTAAGACCATCGATAAAGAAGATCACCTCATCATACTAGAGGATAGATAGCAAGACACTTACGCAACATCGTTATTCCTGGAAATAAGAGCGGTTTCCCCAAGGTAACCGACGCCCAAAGGCAAAGGCAAGGTATAAGGTCTTCTCCTTCGATTCCCCAAGGTTGTCAAGAACATACTTCCAAACAGTAACAAAACAAGAGTCAAAATTACCCAAGCATTTACTACTTAAAGGAGAGCACATAAATTCACCACCCACACACATTTAAATACGGATAGCCCCCTTCATCTCTCTCACTTATAGCCCCTTCGACTCTTACAAAATTACAAAACTATCACGCCCGAGCTTGGTCTTTTGTTAACCAAACCCCGGGGCAGTTAACGGGTTTTTCTGGTCTTACTATTTCAGATACTTAGGTGGATTACACATCTAGAAAGCGTGGGAGCAACTCATATATCCTCTAGTACGGTAAATTACTATAAATACCGTATGGCGAAACTAAGCCTACGTACTAAACTTTGTTTAAAACTACAAATTAAGAGAACCAACTCTACATATATACAATTGATGAGGCCCACAAAAAGAAAATAAATGGGTATAAGACAAATGGGTGAGAAGTCAACGGGTAAACGAATCCGGGTCAAAAAATCGGGTCATACGGTTTAAACATGCCATCGTGGCATAAGTTAAAGAAAAAAAAATAATAAAAAAAGACATTGATTAACCTCCCTGTTCCCTTATATCCCGTGGTTCCATACTGATATATTTATTGTACATTGTACATAAAGAACCCTGAAAATAATAAGTTGTTCATAAATGGTGTTTACCCTTGTAGATAAGAGCATGAGCAATGCATAACTTATAAGAGAATGAAAGTTTTTATCAAAGATTTGAGGTTTATCAAGTCTTTGTAAAAAAATTTGAATGCAATGTAAAAAAAATAAGGAAATTCTATTTTTGCCCCCAACAAGTATTTGTAGAAACACAAAGTATTTGGAACATTTAAAGACAACATAGCAAAAATAGATTTTTTTCAAAAAAAAATCGTTCAAAAAGTATTTTTTTAAGATGCTCTAACAGAGTAAGGGGTGTCAAATAGGGTTACCCACCCGACCGAACCCGACCCTAACCGAATAAGAGCATATAGTTATCTGGTTGATTCGGGTTCCAACATAGCTTATATCGGTTTATACGGTCAACCCTATAAGGAGTATACTTTAATACAGTGGTACTTATATGTTTTGTTGTGATAGTTTAATTGGTTGAATTGAGATTCAAACTAGTTATATAAACGTTTTAATTCTGTTTCTCTTCAAATTCACATATTATTATGATATTATGAACCAATCATCTATAATATATATATATATATATATATGTGTGTGTGTGTTTTTAAAGTAAGCAAAAATTAGATGGTTGCAATACATATAATCCACACTATTTTTTAAATATCGAAATTAATAATAAATAAAACACCAAACATTATTATCGAAATTAATAATAAATAAGACTCTTTATATTGGGTGCTTCATGTAGAACTTAGATTGGCCTCATTTCAGTTCCACCTGAAGTCTAACCACTTAGATCCAGTTAAGACCTAAAAATCACCCATTTTGATCATGGCTGCAGCAAAATCTGAGCTAAATTGACTTGGGTTGCTGCTGTATTGTCTCACGGTTGAATCAGCCGAGCCACCATTAAAGAGCTGTTGGTCCGAGTGGAGAAGACCCTTTTGGGCTATCAAGTTCTTGTAATAGTCATTGTTGAATGCATTTGGAGTTTGGACTCATTGGTGCCAAAAGTTGTCTCCTGACCCAGAGGCTGTTGGCATTGCTACGTTCGTGATTCACCTAACGAAGCTGACTATATTGTTGGTTTCGTTGTAAAATTCTAGCTCGGAAACCTTGTCACCTTGCTAGCCCCGATCGAGAGTGGGATCCTGTTTTAGTCATACCAAAGTAAGGTGTTTATATATGTATGTTTCCAAAACGAGTTATAAATACATTTGTTTGACATGAATATCATAGAGTTTAAATTAATAAGTAATGACCTGAGGGAGATGATAATGACCTGATATGGCAACCATGGTCCTTAGAGCCAAAGACCACCCCAGCTAAAGTAGACAGAGTGCGCATAATGCTCTGATGTGTGGAGAATGCTTCTGTTGGCGGCAGCATTGTGCTCGGCCGACCTTGATCACGCTACCCAGTTTTACATTCCAAGTTGGTCCTCCAAGCTTCATAAATTGCAATTTAACATTATTAGTATTTTATTGCGGACACAACGTTCTAGTATACAGAAGTACACTTACAATTTGAACCGAGTCTCTGGCACTAATAGCTAGTATATCAGCACACGAAACAACACCAGGGCATGCTCTTTCGACAGCGGACTTTATATTATCCACCACGTCAAACCCTCTAGCAGATTGAAAGTTAGCAGTTGCATTCTTTTCACCAGTAAAAGAGGATGTATCGTCTAAAAGGACCGAACCGTCGCATCCCTGCAAATCATAGTTAATTTAGAGATTAATTAAAAAATAGCGTAAAGTTGAAAATGAACTTTTATTTAACATCATGAAAAGACTGATTGCTACATGATTATGGCCCCCTATATGTGTGCTTCACTTGGTCCATAGCACATAAAGTCATAAATTGAGTAGTATTTTTTACCATGACACCATGCATTGGCGTTCTAAAAAACTAGGTAATGTTTATTGATCGTATTCTTAATTACTGTATTTTAAGATGCTGTAAAATATAAAATATATGCATAAATAATTAGTTAAGAATTTTGGATATCTTAGAGTAATAAACTAGCCAAGCAAGTAAACTTGACGAAAACATATCAAAATAGTGTTGATGATATGCATGATTCAATGAGATTTCAAAGTTTTTAACAATCAAATGAGAGTATTTACATTGACAAAGCAATCATGGAAGTGTAAACGAAGGAGAGAAGCGCCCATTCGCGTTTCTCTTGAAATAGCCGATTGGACAGCCGATTTCACAACTGAGATGACATTCGGGCAAGATCTCGAGTAAAAATTGGGGGAAAGTTGAGCCGAAGCGACTCCCATTAGAAACATAACAAAGGCAAATTTCAAAAGAAACCCCATTTTGAATGCTAAGTGTTTGATATACTGTAGGTAGCAAAGTGAGTAAAATGTTTTGTGAAAAATGAACGTATTGTATGAGTTTATATAGAGTGAATAGATGCATGGAAAGAGAAGAGCAGGTTACCTAATCCTATGACCAAATTGCATGGCAATTCTAGTAAAAGTTAAATTAGAATACTTAAAGGATGTTGCTTATGTTAATTAAACGTGCAGGGGTTTGAATAGTTCCACAAAAAGATATAATTAGTGGGAAACAACGCATGGTCACCACTTAATTTGTATAACTTTCTATTCGTGTCTGTTTTTTGTTCGATATTTGGGGAGGGTGGTACTACATTTTTGTCAAAGATATGGTCCCACATGAAATTATAAAGATTACACGTTTCTGTAATAGACCAATAGTGCTCGTTATAATCATTTTATTTAGAATGTACTTGAAGAAAATATACATATCAACGAACTGAACCATCATTCATATTCCACCATAACTATGGAATCAGATTCGATGTCATGCACTTGTATAGTTGGATGGCCTTATCTCAATGTAGTTTGAACCTTAACTCATGCATATCTATTCGTATAATGAAATGGATCAAGTGAGCAGCATACCTAGATATTTTATAGTGGCAGTGGTATTTTTTATGAACGACAGAAATTAATTAAGACAAGCAAAAAAGCTAGAGAGATACGACAAATATGAAGAAAAAAACATAAAGAACGTGAAACACGATCATTGAAACGATTGCTAACAGTACAACAAAGACACCAAACTAATATAGACACCAACATCACAACCTATAGACACCAACATCACAACCTATAGACACCAACATCACAACCTCCAGTGGTGCCTTGGCGGTGGTCATTAGTGAAAAAAGGACAAACGACGATCATATTCTAAAGGAGTAGGCCGGGAGTCGGTTCTTGTTAGTCTGAGTGCGAACATGATATAGCTAATTCACAAGGACTGATTAATAAGAGTTGCACAAAACTTGCACCAAGACGGGATTAGTTTGCCTCTGATTAATTCATCAAGATTTTAACCAATAATTCATTCTATCAAATGATTTTCAAAAACATGCTAAAATGCACAATAAGAGTACTCCAATCTTATATTAGCTTCGTTAATACTCTCTAATCACTCTATTGGTGGGATTTAGTGGGCCGGACCTTAAATGTTTGGGACGATTATGTCGTCCGATTTTGGGGATGGGGAACTACAAACAAATCCAGGGGGTCAACCTTTTGGGGACTAGGATCAATTATTTAGTTTGGAGTCGTACTTTTTTAGGGGGAAGATTCTTTGGAGTAAAAGCACGGTCGGGGGTTTTTTGGTGGGGTGACCGTGGAGTTGAGTTTTTTGGAATGTTTAATAGTCATATTAAGGTTTTTTTTATCTTTTGATATATAGTTTGTGTTTTATCTAATCGGTCTTTGTACTTATCAGTTTAGGGGCGAACTATGTCGTCCCAAAAATCCTTTAGAATGGGGGAGTAAAGTTTGGGGTTAAAAAGAAATTTTGGGTGATTGGTGAAAAGAATTATTGAGTATTTTTTGTTTTTGTGGTGTTTGTTTTATTGGGGGAGGGTTTGTTTTGTTTGGTTGGATATTATTTATTTAAAAAAGATTGATTAAATAGAACGCTAATGGGTCGTCATTGTCGACACCCAAAGCTTTAAATGGACTTGTTCGCACCCTATAACAAAATGTGAGTCTCAAGAGTCCAACTTATAAGTGGTGGCCCACTTCCCCACCCACCATTATTATGTAGTCCAAATTTCTAAGGTATTGTGACTCGACCCAATAATTTTTGGGGGTCGCGATTTTATTGGAACGCCATTAGTTATGGGTAGTATTTGGGCGTCAACTGGAGAAAGTCTCGGGGACTGCGAGGGGAGGTGGGGGTGGGCTGGGGCGTGTGTTGGCGACCCGTTTTGTTGGCTGGTATGTAGGATGGGTTTAGGATTTTGTTGGTGGGTGAGTTGTCAGTGATGAGGGGTACGTGATGTGTACTATTGGGGTGGAGGGGGGTTTGGTGTTGTGCTGGTTATATGCTTGTTGCTGGTGGTGTGGTTATGTTCAACCGTATTGTTATATAGTGTTGTGGTTGGGTTGGTTAATCTTCGTTCTATGTTGCGCACGGTTTAGCTTTGTTCATGTTAGCAATCATCACGAAAGACGAATCTGGAAAATCCGCGCGTATGTATGATATACTAACAATTGTTCCTTTGTTCATCACTTAGATGCAATATTATGTTATCATAACTATGTCGATACACAACCCACATTTGTTCTTATCAATCATTTTAGTTTGCTAGTTCTAAGTAGTGATTAAAGCAAACGACCTCTTCGCGTTCTTGGTATGCAAGCATGCAATGTCGAATCCTTTAGAGGGTGTTTTTGAGTCAGCATCGGATGGATAGAGAAAACACAATTCCGAAACCCTTTGTAGGGGTTTTAGTTCGATCGGTTCACACGTTGGGTGGTAGTGATAAGAGTGTTTTTGGGGAGTTTTTTTGATAGAAGTTGTCTTTCATGTGCCATTTTTCGTTTACCCTAGTGTTTTACTGATATTGGTTTTGATAACTTGGATTGGCAGTTAGGCATTCAATATCCTTTTGTCGATTCTGACCTACCAGTACGGATATTAGGAGCTCGAAGGGGGGTGGGGGAGCGTCATTGTAGGCTTTCAGTGTTTGTTCTGATTAGTTCTAGCACGTAGGGTTAGGGGTTGTAAGGGGGGTGTTTTGAAAGGGTAAGGTTTAAAGTTGGTAGGTTAGTTAGGAGTCGTGGGGTTATAGTTGGGTTGTGTGTATGGTTTGTGTGGTTAGCTATGTTTTGTTTTCGTATGTTATGCCAAACGTGATGGCAAACTGTGGTAGATAGTTTGGAAAGGTATTGTGTGCGTGGGGTGTTATTGGAATGTGGCCTTTTCAACATAAAATCTTGGGACTGCGTGCTATTTTTTGTTTGTTTTTTTTATTGGGGTTCGTCGAGTGACCTTCTTGAATTTGGGGGATTTTTGTGGGGAGGTGGGGTCGCTGGGATTTGGCTCGCGGGGATGGTTTGGTTTGGATGCATGGTACAACTTCTCTGGGTGGTTCAGAGGTCCAGTAGGGTTAATTTTGTGTATAGTTCTTTGCGTCTGTCTACGGTTATTGATTCGATTTTTGTTTCTCGTTTATGTAATTAATCAAGATTACCAAAATTCATCGCAAGAAAACTTTCTTAGTTAACTAATAGGGTAGTGTTTTTTTAAGTGTTTTTAGTCTAAGTAGATTATCAAAATTGCTTTTACTGTATCCTTGACGCTTTCTAGAATAGCTTTTTTGGTTTGATATATGTGCTTTTATTAAAATGTGAGCCTACTCCTGTGTGCAATCTCATTGCCAGTGAAAAATTAAACTTTCTTAGCTCTCAACAAAGCTTTATTTTCCTGTAATACTAGCCTATTTCACGAAGCTCTTTTTAATAAGCTATAGTTGATTTTCTCTAAGACTCTTTGTTGAAAAAAAGCATTTTCTAGTTAGGAGAATTTAAAGCAAATCAAGTAATTCTTAGAAAAAACCAAGTTTTACTTTATAGGGTGCTTATGTGCTGCTTATTTTTATGCTCAAAGTAGCTATTAGGGTCTTTGCTAGTGGATTGGGGCTTTAGTAGTCTTAGATAAATGCGTCGACCTTTATTTAGTGTTATCTAGCTTCACTTTAGTTGCTGTTATTTTTGTAGTTCTATTTAGCTCATTTAAGCTGTACGCGTTTAGGTAATATTCTAGCTATTATTTAGTTCATTTTAATTTTGGCGTTATAATAAGGTTTCTTAGCTTATTTTGTTTGTAAGAAAAAATTACCAAGAAAGAAAACGTAGCTCTAAGTACTTTTATGTCGTAGATTATAAGCTGTTAACAGCTTATTTTAGTGCTTTTCACAAAAAGAGTGGTTACTTTTAATTTAAAAAAATAGCTCGCATTTTACAAAGTGCTTTAAAACTTATTGTTCTATTATAGTTTTTTTTTATTTATAAAAAATGGGAAAGTAGAAATGTGTGGGGAGATACCGAGCAGAGCTCGAAACCCCCGACCTCAACACACCTCAACCTTTTATAAACAACAAACCACACTCTCTACGTTGGGCCCTTGCGGTCTTTTTCATGTGACTCTTGCACAGTTTATTTCTTCATTCACTTACCTGTGATTCTCTTTAATAATGGCCTATGAAGCAAGCTTGTTAGAGCTTATTTCGCTTATATCAATTTGAAAGCTTAATGTCAATAACGCTCGTCGTTCTCATGTAAGCTTATTTTTCCACTAGCTGATGTTGATTCGTAGTTGACTCGTTAAGCTTATTTGTTGGGGTGTAATTAGTGCTTTCGAGAATTTTTATAGTTAGTTAGTATTTTTTAAAACATTTATTTTCAATTTGATAACCTTTAAAGAAAAATTCATCGTATAAAAATATAGAAAAAATAATCAAACAATGAGAAAAAAATATAAAAATCTGTTTTTTAGAAAATTTATATTATATCGTGTTTAAATGCTTCAAATCTAGGTGGCAAATTAGTTTTGCTTTCATTAGGGTCCTAATTTGCAAAAAATTGATCGATTGTTCTAAAAAGAATGCAGAGATTGTCCCCCGTTTGAGCCTGTGTATTTTACGTGGTTTTTTAGACCATGCACTTTGTCTACCTCCGTTTTTGATTCTAGTTTTTTTTTAAAAACCTAGACTTTGTAGTGTCAATTATAGAGTCCATTTAAAAAGAAAAATCTAGTTAGGTTTATGTTTGGAAAGTAGTTGTGAGGGTTTGACCTCCGTTTAGTGGTACCGTTTGCGTTTTTAGATAAAAAGTGTTTGTTTTCCTGAGTGTTGTGTGAAATGACTCTTCCATGTAATTTAATTGTTTTAAGCTAATTTGTTAATTTTTAATTTGTTAAAAGTAGTTAATTAAAATAAAACCTTTTGTCTTTACAATTCAATCATTCTACATGCTTAATTGTTAGAATTTGTTAATTTTAATTTTTTAAAAAGTAGATAATCAAATCAAACTTTGGCTTCAATTCAAATCATTGTCCGAACATCTAACGTGGTTTCAATTTCACAAGTCGTTGGGGATAACGACCCGGGAATCATACTTCCCGGTTAATATACGTATTATATTATATTATATATATTTTGAAGAATTTCCTTTTCACCTTTGTCGTCAAGGGTAAATTGGTAATTTTCCCATCATATATTATATATTTTATATTTTAAGTATATAGAATTGCTATATCAATTTTTGGCGCCGCAGCTGGGGATTTGTGATTAAGATTCCTTCTTTTGCGTTTGTTGATCGTGATTTGAAGATCCTTTCGTTTTCGAAAGTTTTGTTTTTGTTAAAATTCAAAAATCCAAAAAAAAATATAAATTATAAAAAATAAAAAAAATTTCTTTTCTTTTTAGTATAATTATAATATAAAACATATAAAAAATCAAAAATAAAAAATTGTCCATAATAAAAAAAAATAAACAAAGTTGGTAAAAGAACACCAACAAATAATACCTTCAATTGAGGTATTATCCATTAGTAAGTTCCCAACTCGAATCAAAGATTTAAAAACTTGCCATTTGTGTCATTTACGAAATACGGCTCACCTTAAAAAGTAAAATTTTTAAGAGCTACCGTGAAGTAAATTTGATTATTTGGTTTAAGTTGTCTATTTCGTTATCCGTTAAAATAGTTTGTTTAAAAAAAATAAAAAATAAAAAAAATAAATATTAAAAAATAAAAAAATTAGTTTAAATTTTCTTTTTCTACTTTGTGCATGCGCACTCGTTCTCAAACCCGCAACCGTAACCGTCAACAACAAGCCCAACCGGTTGTTGTTCAACCATTTCATTTAGAAGAACCTTTTGTTAATCTTTTCTTAGTTCCGATGTCTGATAACCAGACTATGGCACAATTGCTCCAAGCACCCACCGAGGGGTACGAGGATGCAATCGTAATTCCCGAAATCAATTCTAATTTTGAGTTAAAGCATGGTTTGATCAATCTTGTTCAAAACAAACAGTTTTTCGGACATGATAAAG